>JAUZST010006723.1:0-14654 GCA_034779995.1 Parotocinclus haroldoi
AAGGCAACATGAATTAAAATAGCCACAAACCACAAACAACTGGGGTACACAGAAGAGCTACGCACACACAATAAAACCCTGAAGCCTGTGGGTAACTCTACCAGAAGACTTGGCACAGGCTCAGCAAATCATGACAACAGAACATTTGAAAACTGTCCTGGGAAAACTGTCCTTAGAAGCCTCGATTTCTGCTGTGCCATTTGGTTGGTAGAGTCAGAATTTGGGGTGCCGGTACATGAATTGTTGCTGACCATGTCCATCCCTCTATGTACACTGTGTCCAAACGCTACTAAGCAGGATACTGCAAACTCAAACTAGTTCACTGTATTCAAATGGCCTCCTCTCTTAGTATATCTCAATGCTATGCACATTTGTGATGTGATGGAACAGGAGAGTCCGGTCATGGATCCAAGGCCGACAAATCTGCATCAGCTGCGTCATGCCATCACCTACATAAGGACAAAATTCTCTATGCCATGAAGAATTAATGTTATTCTGAAAACTAAAATGTGTCCAACCCAGTACTAGCAACGATGTACGAGCCATGTGCATGTAACCAATTTGTGATATTCTAAATGATTTATGCAAAGACAATACAACAAGTGATACAACTGGTTAACAATATGCATGCATGTACTCGTTTTGTCAGAATAACACCTGTACAAATACTAAAACAGCACAGTAATATGTACAGTTTAATCTGGCTATTTGAATTCCAGTTAACAAAATATTATGTATGGTATTTTAATCACCCATCCTGTAAAAGGAATCATGGGAGAAGGATATGCTGGAAGAAATAGCTGTGAGAGGGCAGATTTCACAGACGTGTGTACGTAATTGGTGGTTCATGTGATGAAGAAAGTTTGTTCTTTAGAGAGTTTCACCTGGCAGACAGGCAGACGTATCAAAGTTCAGTAATAGAGTTTCTGCTAATCCAAAACATTTTCAGGAAAATGATCACTCTGATAGATTTGACTGTATGTATGAAGGATTTACACCAGCAAAGCTCAACTATCGACAATCAAGCTTCATTTTTTTCCTTGGCATCTCCCTAAAATTACAAACCTTTCATTTGTACAGTTGTTAAAAACTATACTGCTCACAAACATTTAAATATCCCCTCTTTTTTGTGAGCACTATGAATTGTGTTAATGTAAGTGAAACGGTTTAAAAGATACACATTTTGTGTAGTGAAGAGTAATAACAGAATTCTAAGTTATTGAAAACATCTGGGAGCAGTCTTGATCAGAGCTACATGGACCCCCTCGGCCATTATCAGCTCTGACACTGCTACGCAAACATGCCAAAGAGGTTCCAAAGGCCACAGTAGCCGTACCCTCCTCACTCTCCCCAACAATGTTGCTCAATTACCCATTGAAGCGCTCACAGCAAACCTAGCAAGAGAGAATGCGATTTCACGGTCTGAATGATGACAGACAGCAAGGCCCATGTTCAAACTCCCATGCTGTCCTTCCTCTTTAAAGGGAAAAACATAAAAACTTAGAGTGTCTGATAATAAAATTCACCTCATTAAAATAACACATCAGTAAAAATCTTTAAAAGATCTCAATGTATAAACAATCTAAGACCTGAGAGTTATTCACCTACTGATACTGAACTTTAAGTAAATATCAGCGGATTCAGTTAAAGAGAGCAAATGAGGGCAATGTGTGAGGGACATTTCACCTTAAAATCAGGCGGAAATCCTCAGCTTTTTATTTTGAGGTAAAAATAATCTGATAAAGTGAGTATTTACAACAGTAATAGTATAGTAGCAGTATAGGCATTAACCTTAGCGGATGTTAGAACAAAGGATTAAAAAGATTATATACGCCATCATTCACATTACTTTAAATGGCCAAAAATGTGAGTTTCATATTGGGCTAAATAAGTAAACTACAGCAGGAAGAAGGACAGATTTTATGTCCCTTCTCTGTGCTTAGGGAGGTTTGTGTCAGAATATTAATGCCTTTTGACTGATGCATCCACAGAGAGAGAGTTAAAAAAAGGAGAGTAGAAGATCATGAACATAAATAAGAGAGGGTGAAACAAAGTTTAACTATGAGCATGAAGACAAATCGTGCACAAATCATCAAGTAGGCATGACAGTTATACGTTTCTAAAGAGGTGAATAAACACTGGAGGTCAGCCTAATCAAAAGCAATGAAGAACAAGGAAAACTAAGAAGATGGGGGTAAGCGCATAATGAGAAAATACTAGGCTGTTTCCTCAGCTGTAGTTAATCAGAAAAGAGCATGTGAGAACAGGACTGCCCATGAAACATGAGACTCAGTCCTTCACAAAACCACCTTGATATACTGAAATAGTTGATACATTTTTCTTTCAGGCCTAACAATCATGTTTTGGATTTTAATGCAACATTCATTCAGATATGGACACATACAAAGCGTGGAACTGCTTCGTATTGCTTCAGAGCCGAGAGTGCATAGTAGAAGTAGAAGCCTGCAGTGCAATGAAAACAGATCCCTGAAGCACTATGAAAAAATTCCCATGAGCACAGCTGTATCAATGTGCAGCGACCTTCTCATACAAACATCTACTACAGCCCATGATCAGAGTGTAAAAGCAACCTAGACAAACCTTGTATGCAGTTCATTTATTCAAGGAAGAGCTTTAGCTACAGCATGTTGCTGAAATGCCAAAACCTTTTTTTTTAAAATGGTCTCAAAAGTTCCAGGTAAGGAACTACATTTACAACACAAAGAACACTTGGAACACTTCAACAAAAAGAAACCCACAACCCGGTCACAGCAGGCTTTGGTAAATACCAACGCAGCAAAGGCTGCGTTCACATTACCTGACTGAAGTGACTCAATTCCGATTTTTGCCTTAAATGGGGCTTAGATCTCAGGGTTTTTTCAGGGCTGTGTGAACATGTCAAGTCCGATCTTTTAAGATCAGAAATGAATGAGAATGGCCAGATTAGATTTCATGTGCTCTCTGCAGTAAAACATCAATGGAGGAGAGGAATGAAAAGTCAATGGTAGGCGATTTGCTTGATATCTGGGGAAATTAATCAATTCAAGTAAAGCTACAAACAAACGTGGCTACAATGGTAAAGAAAAACAAACAATCTAAAGGCTAAGTATAAGGAGGCCAAAGACTTTATTCATTATCGCATCGAGTACAAAAGATGTACATCAAATGAGCCATTTTCTGCCTACATCCATCAAAGCATCCATTACACATGGCATTGGGTCATCTCACAAATATGATGAACATAGCCCATTGGAGAGGTCTGTCATTTTTATTGTAGTTACACCAACTCTAAAGGACAGAATCTAAAAATTTGAAAAATCACATTGTAGGTTTGTTTTACTAATTGATTTACATTTTATTGCATGAAATAAAGCTATTGGTACAATAGAAATTACTTTAGCATATTTGGTATAGAAACCTTTGTTTACAATTACAGAGGTCAGATGTTTCCTGTACATCTTGAGCATGATTTTGGCCCCTCCATACAGATCTTTTAGGCTTCGGGGCCGGTGCAGGGCAACACTGAGAACACTGGGGTCCCACTCCCACCAAAAATTCGCTTGGGTTCAGATCCGGAGCCTGGTAAGGACACTTACAGAGCCAATCCTTAGTTGCACTGGCTGTGTTTTGGTTCATTGCCATGCTGGAAGACTCAGTCACGACCCATCTTCAATTCTCTTACTAAGGGAAGGAGGTTGTTGGCCACAATCTCGCCTAAAATATGATGTTTCCACCCCCATGCTTCACAAACAAAATCCTTCTTTTTCCTCCAAACATGGCAAGTGAAGTTCATACCAAAAAGCTCTATTTTAGTCTCATCTGACCACATGACCACATTCTCCCATGCCATCTCTGGACCATCCTGGTGGACTTCAAACAGGCCTGGACATTTGTTAAGCATTAGCAGGTCCTCCCGTGTACAACCAATTCCAATGAAGTTGGGACCTTGTGTAAAACAAACCTAAAACTTAAACTTAAAACCTGTATTCAATAGAATATGCTACAAACAAGATATTTAATGTTCAAACAGAAACTTGATTGTTTTTTGCAAATAGTCACTCATTTGGAATTTGATGCCTGCAACACGTCCATAGATTTCAGACAGGAACAAAATAAGACTGAGAAAAACACCTCTTCACCAT
Source organism: Parotocinclus haroldoi (assembly GCA_034779995.1). Taxonomy (NCBI): domain Eukaryota; kingdom Metazoa; phylum Chordata; class Actinopteri; order Siluriformes; family Loricariidae; genus Parotocinclus; species Parotocinclus haroldoi. Next base: position 4,143 of record JAUZST010006723.1, read on the forward strand.
TCCATAGGCGAGTGTCATGACTAGATATAAGGGGAGCATCTCCGAAAGGCTCAGTCGTTCACAAGCAAAGATGGGGTGAGGTTCACCAATTTGCACGAGCAAAACGTCCAACAGTTTAAGAACAACTTTTCCAATGTGCACTTGCAAGGAATTCAGGGATTTCATCATCTACAGTAGAAAAAAAATTCACCAAAGGATTCAGAGAATCTGGCGAAATCTCTGCACGTAAGCGGCAAGACCGAAAACCAACACTGAATGCCCATGACCTTCGAATCAGTAGGTTAACACAGTGAATCACTCCATGTCCATCTGAAGGCACCATTAATGCTGAAAGGTACATACAGGTTTTGGAGCAACATATGCTGCCATACACGCAACGTCTTTTTCAGGGACATCCCTGTTTATCTAGGCAAGATAATGCCAAGTCACATTCTATGTGTTACAACGAAGTGGCTTCGTAGTAAAAGATGTAACTATCATACTTTGGGGGTGCATACCTGCACAGGGAACAAAACAACTGCACTGTATTGAAGGGAGGATCGATGGGGTCGTGTATCAAGATTTTGGCCAACAACCTCCTTCTGTCAGTAAAAACATTGAAGATGGGTCAATGGCTGGGTCTTCCAGCATGAAAATGATCTAAAACACAGAGTCAGGGTAACTAAGGAGTGGCTCCGTAAGAAACATTTTAAGGTCATTGAGTGGACTAGCCAGTCTCCAAACCTGAACCCAACAGAAAATCTCTGGAAGAAGCTGAAACTCAGTGTTGCGAAGTGACAGCCACGAAACCTGAAAGATCTGGAGAAGACATCTAAAACTACAGGTAACGTAGGACTTCTGTAAATGCAAACAAAGGTTTGTGTTCCAAATATTATGTTCTGTTTTTCTATTTTAACACAATTATTTCATGCAATACAAAGCACATTATTTAAAAATGTGAAGAACGTGATCCTTTGGAAAATCCTGGAATTACCTGAAAACGCCTGGAAGAGGAAACAAACAAAAGATGACATTTATTTCCACCATTATAATCCAGTCATCATAATCCAGTAAGCAAAAGAACATTGCCTTGACAGTTAAATTTTTGCAACACAAGAGCAACTCCCAAAACACAGAGCTGAAAAGCGACAAAGCATACAGATTTTCTGGCTGCTTGGCTGCTACACTGGTGGCCTAGGAAACCATTTTAAAAGAAGACTATAGTGAGGCCAGACCCAGGAGGGTGAGTGAACTTTGGGCAAGACAGGAGTACATTCTTTAGGGGTAGATTCAGATATTCCTGCCCCACTTTTCCAAACTTAGGCTACATTCTCCATATACAGTGTACACTCCCCAGTTCACGTTCACCTTTCGGACTCTGTGCAACGCGGGTTTTCAAAAAAATATATCACAGATTTTCACCATTTCACAGGTTTTTGCAGGACTTTTAAAACATTAAAAATAAATAAATAAAAATATCACAATTTATTAAAAAAAATTACCAATTCTAACAATCATGGATTGTTATAATTGCAGTAAATAGCTGTTGTGTCTACTCATTGTGTATAAAATGATGTGCTGTAAGCTCGGTACGGACGGAGCATGTGTGATATGAGAGTGATGTATGACGTGTTAAGTAAAGAGAACGTTTGATTACTTCAGAGTGTTGCTTGATTATTCAACAGTTAAAAACACTACAGTAGCGTATTTACTAAGAGGATGAATACTCACCGAAAACGAGAACTAAGACTAAAGCATCGCCCGTCTGAGTCACTACTTGCCAACATGATAAGTTTTTATCTGTGGTGTTGTGTTCGCTGTTTGTGAAAGTTTTATTATAGACTGAATTCATTCCTACGATGCCACCCAAACGTTCTGCAAGTTCTATGGCTAAAATAGTGTATAAATACTTTAATAAATATAGCGTCACTACTTTACGGATTTTTGTTTATCGTGGGTGGTCCTGGAACGTAACCTCCACGATAAACGAGGGAACACTGTACTCAATCATGTTGCATTTGATCCACTCTCTCACTCTCACTCTCTTTGTCTCCATTCTTTCTTTTTGTTTTTCCACACAGGTCAGGTAGACACCCCATTTTATGAGGAGTGGTGGTTTTTAATTATCCTGGCACTGATTGTTCTGATTCTGCTGCTGCTGTTGGCCTTCATGCTCATCTTACACAGACAGAGCAAGAAGTACAAGAGCTGTGGAACAGGTGTGTGCAAGACCACATCTTCTACCTTACTAGCTTCCAAACCATCAGCTGAGCATACCATGTAAAAAACATTTACTGCACGGCTTGCTTTAGTGTTTTAAATGAGCCATAGCTTGCATACACAAATGATGGCATGGAGTAGTATTAGATGTGCTAGTAGGAGTTAAACCAGCTTGTGTGGTTGCTATGATGATGATATGCTAACCACCGCAGGTAAAGCTGTATCCACCGTGGAGGAGACTGTAGCAACGGCAGACAACGGCGGCTTCACATCTCTGGAGCTAAACAGTAGACCTATCCATGTAAAGAGCTCCTTTTTGAGAAAGAATGGCACCAAGTGAGAACACATTCCCAATAATCTGCTAAAGTATAAGGTCTACAATGTGCATTTTAAAAACCCAGTTCTATAATTTTACTAATAACATGTATGGTATTATGCTAATTCTAGTTTGCATTTCCACTTTCAAAATGTCAGGGGGTGAAACTAAAAAATATCATTTTGTATCAATTAAATGAGTAGAATATTGTAAGTCATTATTTGACAGAACCATTTCTGTTGTGACAGGTCACCCCCACGGCCCAATCCTGCAGGCCTGCGCTATTCAGATGAAGACATTTGCAACAATTACAATGGTGCAGTCTCCACCGAGTCCACAGCTCTTACAGAGAGACCCGCTGAACTGTCTGAGTCTGAGGTAAATTCCAGGCTTAGTCCAATACATAAACACATACCAAAACTAGTCTCTGTTAAATTTGTTTTCCAATTATATCCCAATTTTCTTAGTACACACACTCGTAATTGTAATCGCACTTTTTGAATCTGCCCTTTGACATTTTTAGGTGTACACTTACACTTGCCCATCTGCAGCTATGTCCACAATTTGTTAGCCCATAATCTACTCTATCCATCATTGGACCATCACTCACCAGGCATTATCTGAATTGTGAAACCATTCTTGGGACATACACAGACATAGTGGTGACAGGGTAGTGTGTATTTCAGTAGTGTATTGTCACTGCTGGATTCACAACATCACTTAAACTACAAATATCCAGCCAGCTATGTCCTGTGGTCAGAACTGTACAGCTATAGTAATAGATTATGGATAAAATATTGCCTGTAAGTGCGGGACCTGATGCACCTTAGCACAGATGATATACAGTGTTCCCTCAACACTTCGCGGTTCACCTGCACGGACTTGGTGCATCGTGGGTTTTAAAAAAATATATTGTTGATTTTCGCTGTTTTGCGAAATTTTGCGGAACTTTTACATTTAAAAAATCACAAAATGTATTACAAATATATTTTAAAAAAATAGTAATTCCAACAATAAAGGAATGTTATAAATCATAAAATATTACGATTTACAGTAAATATTTACTCAGCGGATGAATCGCTCGCCTGAGTCGCTGCATTCGTGTTCGCTGTTTGTGAAAGTTTCATTATTTCTTCAAGCCCTACGATGCCACCCAAACATTCTGCAAGTTATACAGCTAAAATAGTGTATAAATACTTAAATAAAAATAGCGTCTTTACTTTGCGTAAACGAGGGAACACTGTATATGCATACTGCATATATACTATACTATACACTGGTACTTGACTATACAACCGTTGGCACCTCTCCGTTCTTTGTAGGTGGGTAAACAAATCGGCACTGTATCAAACACTTATTTTCCTCACTGTAGGTAAGAAAAAAGCTGGTTATGAATGTTTGCAGCAGAGGTTCAGAAATGCCAAAACATTGCAGAAGACTATAGATGCCGCAGTCTGTAGATTGTGTTGGTGTGTATGTTTACTGTATAGTTCTGTTTTCATATTGCAGGCAACAGACAGCGAGTGTGAGGAGGATCAGATTAAGCATTCATTTGTGAACCATTACATGAGTGACCCAACATATTTCAACTCATGGAAGCGGCAGCAGAAGGGCCTGAAGCAGACGCTAGCCTGTGCATATGAGGAGTGCCCTAGCGGAGACGGAGACAGCTATTATCAGACTGTGGTGACCCAGCACAGCGTGGGAGGAGTGTACACACCCTCTGGGCAGCCAGCAGCGGGCTCACGCACTCCTCTCACTGGTTTCTCATCCTTTGTGTAGCGCTCTTTGTGGAGCAGGACCCCTCTGCAGTTCCCTCGTTCCGGTAACTTGGGGTTTTAGCAAAAGGCACAACACGTGGGAGGATATTTCCGCTGTAATTTCACCATGAACACTAAAAGAAATGTTCAGTGAGGGAGAACAAAGATGACTGTAAAATGACTGTATTTACAGGCTAACAGTATGTGACTGTATATGTTGTTCTTAGGCACAGGCAGGACTATAAAAGATGAGAAGTATTATCAGCTGGTGATAAAGCAGGGTACAGCAGGGAACTCCTGGTCTTTATCTACAGACTGTGATAACTGACATTACATTCCCACACTGGCTGTACATGGTGGTACACACTCAGTCTAAACAAGCATTCCTGCCACTGATTTGTTTTATGGAGGATTATTCGTGAAACAAGCACTCTGTACTCTGTACACCCTCTAAACTGTATATACCATCTGAAATAACCCCACTCACCTTCCTTGTCTCCATATATCCATGTTCCTCTGGGGATCAAAAAGCTAATGCAACTGTGACAGGTGTGATGAGGCTGCAGAATGTTGTGTCTCTTTTACAGGAGTGTGTTAATGGTGAACCAACAGCACATGATCACACCACACACCTGGGTCCGAGACCCAGCATCCGCCATGCAGTGATTCTGTCTTATGGTATCCACCCTCAAAATATTGCAATTAAACAATCTGTTTGTTTTTGATCTAACTCAAGGACTGTAGTGACTTGTAGAATTTGATTTTACACTGAAAGTTTGTGTGTAATCATGTTGCAAAGAATCAACTTACTAAGTTTACTTCTTACATGAAAGGTGTTGTTTACATTTTTAATTATGAGCTAAATCTCCATCTGACATCTGCCACTGGAACCCAAAAAATCCATCCAAACCCATGGGTAATAGTATGGAGCTTGTCCTCCCTTTGCTTCTACAACAGCCTTCACTCTTTTGATGTAGCATTCTATTAGAATGCTAATAACAGTCTGAGCATCCAGCTGAGGTCAGAGGTCTGTGCAAGCCAGCAGGTTTTCCATCAAATTTGGCAAACCATTTATTTATGGACAGAGCAGAAAGTTGCTGAACTGACTTGTTGTGGTGGGTATGACAGAAATAACTCGAGCCATATCATATATTATAGAAGTGACTAAGTGTTCATTTGCTAAGTATTTTCTTGCAGTGCAGACACTTTCACTCAGTATGACTGTAGGAAGCTGTACATATACACTAACTGACCACTTAATTAGGTACGCTTCCTTGGTTCTAAATGCATTGTTCATTTTAGCAGTTCCACATACCATATAGATACACAATTACAGACTGTAATCTGTTTCTCAACATACTTTGTTTGTCCCAAATGGGGTGGTGGGAATTAGTGGAATTAGTGGCTCAGACATAGCAGTGCTGCTGGAGGAGTTGTAAACCACCTTAATGCCACTGCTAAACAGAAAATAGCCCACCAATCAAAAATGTCCTCCACAGCATCCTGTGAGCACTGATGAAAGATGAGTTGTCTCTGACATTTAGAAGGTGAAGCAGTACGGAGTGCACAATGAGTGAACACAGTGTTTAAAAACTCCACTCATACCAACGCAACACACACTAACACACCACCACCACATCACTTCAGTGCTGAGAATAATCTACCACCCAAATAGTGCCTGATTAGTGGGGTCCTGACCATTCGAGAACACAGTAAAGAGGACAAACAAATATGTAGAGAAACATTTTGTTTGAAATATTTTGTTGACACTGTGAAATATAAGCAAATTGCACTATGCACAATGGAACAGAAGAGGGACTGTAGCAGATATGAGCCAGAAGCCACATAGCTGTAATTGTTATTGAACTGTATGGTCTTTATTTTATGTTCTATAACTATATTGCTGACAAAAATTAGGAGATATTTCATTTTAAAGTATCCCCTAATTTTTGAGACCAGTATACTTTTCCAGGAACACTGGGTGCAACTATACTGCTTAGAAAAGTTAGGGAATACTTTAAATGAGATATCCCATAATGAAATATCCCCTAATTTTGTGAGCTGTATAGTTGTTGGGAAGGACAGGGAATCCAGATTAATGCATGCAGACAGGTGTTGGGTGGCATTTTTGCCCTGCCTTGCATCCATTGTTCTTGGAATAACACCAGCATCACTACAAAACTCTTTATCTCTCATTCCTTGCTAAAGTGATTATGTAAGACAATTGAAGGAATAATGACCACATATTACAGGCTTATGTTCAGCACAGTGGAAAAACTCTGAACAGGGCCTTTGGAATTCTGTGGAGCACCATCACTACCAGATACAATTTTCAAAGTAAATGAAAAATACACATAGAGCAAGCATTGCTGGTCAGGGAGCAACAAAATCTTTAATAGTTATCCAATTATAATTATAACAACTACAAAAATTATTTATGTTATGTTACAACAAAGACAAGATGTGCAGGCAAGTTGTACCAGGTATAAAATCATTGAATTATTGATGCAACACATTCATTATTGCTTCTGTAGTAGTAAATACACATCTTTGTTGAGTGATCCACATCATTTGGTGCACTAATAAAGATCTACATAGCACTCTGTAATGTACCCTACCACCATATTGCTATAACTGCATCATTCCACCTCATGGTTTCCCTCTTCATTTATAGCTGATTCAGTATATGAAGGGCTTAGGGTTAGCCAGTGCTGTGACTCAGGTGTGTTTAAACACTAGAGAGCAGGTTATGGATACTGTGATAAAATAATCCTAATAGCCTCTCACGTAATTTACACATTTTCCAGGCTTGGATGTGAAAAGCTGTGAGCATAAGGCTCAGGAAAGTCAGGTCTCATCATTAAGACAATTTGGTATTTTAAGCTGTGTAAAGTCTGAGCACAAAATTGGAACATTTTCAAACTGTTCATCTGAGCTGTCAGGGATGCTCAACAAGTTATACGTGATGACTGAGACGACGTGTCGAGTTGTATTTACTGCACTCTTAAGCCATTGCGGTTCCTTTCTTTGGTGCATTTCCTGTTCAGAGCCACATTTGTTTCTTTATTTGCCTGAATATTTTTTTTATTTCATATGCTCGAAATGTATAAATATGATTAAGGAATTATTTGAATTAATGTTCTTTTTTGACTCTACCATGGATGTAGAGTGATTTACATTACTTTTTGGGCCATTGTTTCATAACCAAACTCCTGTTAAGTTTCAGTTAAGCATGTGGACAGCTACTGTTAGTGCTTTACACTCACCGACCACTTTATTAGGTACACCTGTTCACTCTGCCTTTAACTACAAATGTCTAATCTGTCAATCACATGGCAGCAACTCAGCAAAGTTAGGTAAGTAAACATGGTTAAGATGACCTGATAAAGTTCACACCGAGCATCTGAATGGGGAAGAAAAGTTTAAGTGACATGGTTGTTGGTGCTACACATTCTAGTCAGGAACTGCTGCCCTACTACACACAGCCATGTCTATGAGTCTATGACTTTATGAGAATGAGAATATGGTTCCATGATGATGCCAGATGTGAGGTCAGAGGACGATGGTGTATTGTCTCAAAGCAGCTTTGCAATATTATATTATCTTAAAAGGCCAATCCTAAATTGTGCAAACCTAGGGTGACAGTGGAAAGGAAAAATACCAGGTTGGTTTGAGCTGATAGAAAGTCAACAGTATATACAATAACCACCAAGGTATATAGAAAAGCTTCAGTAAAATTACAACACCTCACACTTTGAAGCAGATGGGCTAGGAGTGCCATTCTTTCAGCAAAGAACTGGCAACTGAAACTAAAATTTGAGAAAAAAAATGTTTTTAAATATTTCAATAACTTTCTTGCGTATTTGTTGACACACTGGAGATCCTCTGCCCCCTGTTGGTCCTCAAAGCCTTTCCCGAATGCTGCTTTTATATCAAGTCATGATTCATCTGTTGACAACACATTATAAGTTTAGTTTTGTTTTTCTGTTTATTATTCATTACTAATAATGTGTTACAGATCTGAAATTGGAGGAACTGATATTTATCAACAAATGAAATGAAGTTAACCAAAGTTGACAAAATTACTCTCTGTAAAGAAATAAAAGCCAAAGTAAATATAAATACTCCATAAAGTTCCAACCTTTTCTTAATTAGGGTAATACATTTAGGTGCTAGATCGGAATTTGACATAAACATCAATAATTCAAGCTGCTGTTGGTGGTGTAGTGATGTGGGTATATTTTTTGGCACACATTGGATCCCTTAATTCCAGTTGAGCATTGTTTAAATGTCACAGACTACCTGCGTATTATTACAGACCATGTTCAAATGGCCACAGTGTACCCAGTGGATCTTGTGATGGATGCTACCATATTGCACCATGTGATAAAGCACACATCATCTTACACTGGTTTCCTAAACATGACAATGAATTTACTGTACTCAAATGCCCTCTACAGTCACCACATCTCATTCCAGTAGCACACCTTTAGGATGTGGCAGAACACGAGATGTGTATCATGGATATGTAGCTGACAAATTTGCAGTAAATGTGTGTTGCAAAATGAAGAAATGTTTCCAGTACCTTGCTGAATCCAAGTCACAAATAATTATTGGTTCTAAGGCAAAAGCGAGTCCAATACCTTACTAGCAATGTGTACCTAATGAAGTGGCCGGATAGTTATTTTACACCTTCAAATATTAGGGCTATAGTACACAAGTTCAGTCTCAGGCTCACAATGTTTTTGTTGTCGCTTTTGTTTCTGGACTTATTAGTGCTTGCACTCAGATTTGGTCTGGTCTCCCAAGATTCTGGTATGGTCTTGATCTAGACACTGCAGTTTTGGCTTCTGAGTATTCATTTATTTTGAGAAAAAAACTCCCTGAAACAGGTAAAGCACGTTAGTGCCATTAAGTAATTTATAATCTTAGGCATGACGAGTTTGTTCAATCTTTGGTCTCCCACCATGTACAAGTGTACAAAATATCAAAATACGTGTTTTTATAACATCAATGAGAATATGTGTGGTCAAAGTATACTGCTCCCAAAAATTAGGGGATTTGCCAAAATGAAACAAATCAACTCATCCTCTTTGGGTGGCCTAGATGTTATACCTTTCAGATAACAAATATGCTTTCAAACATTATAAAAGCATAATTCAGGGAAAACATAATTTCACGTAGAGTAATACACAGAGCAATAGTGTTCTCCTGGATAATGCTCCCCCAACATCAGGGGATAGTGAGTGCAAAATCATATCATAGCAGACAGGAAAGGAAAGCTGTGGATTTCCTTAAACTTGTGTAGTTTGAATTTCCAAAATATGAACTAAAAAGAAACAAAATTATCAACAAGCTAAATATAGGCATTATATATTATATATAATATATGGCCTCATCCAGTGCGACAAACAAATGATACAATTACAGCCATTACAGAGGGATTTGAATTTTCTTAATAATACACTCACAGCACTTTAGAGACACCAGTCAACGTTTTTGACTGTCAAGTTCAATTTATTTAAAACGTAATAGTACTTTGTCAGACTGTGATCTCACTGTAAGACTGAAATGAATAAAACTACAACTCTAAAAGAAATCAACTCGAGTGTTTTATCACTGTAATAAAATTGTTATTATTATTTATGTTGTTGAATGCATGCTAATTCCCTAACCCTACAGCAACAAAAATGTAACTACAGTTGAATATTATCAAAAGCAAATGAAAGAAACAAAAATCAGTCTACTTTAGTTACTGCATTGGAGTGAATAACTGCACTGAAATATTATTAATAATGTGAAAGTGTGACCTGATCAGTCCCATTGTTTGCTGCTTCAGCGCAATACTGTTTGCTACCAGCATAAACAGAAATCAAATGAAACATGCCTTGATCAGCACCAAACTGGAATGAGATTTTCCTAACTACTAAAATACACAATCACATTTCTTTAGAAATATTTGTACAACTAACTATTCATACAATTAGCACTAGCTTCAGGTAATGTTCGTGTCAGCTCTCTGGAAACTAAACCAAAATGTGATCTTAATAATTGACACTTAAACTGAGTTCCATGCTGTCTGCTAGTTACAATATAGTCCACCATTTTTGGGCACTCTGTTTTTTTGGAAACACTGTATAAGGCATTATATGCATTAATGAAGTTGTATTGTACAGGTGATCCCTAATTTAAAATCTCTCATAACCTGAATTTATCATACACCGAATAGTTCAATAT
>JAUZST010006724.1:0-14654 GCA_034779995.1 Parotocinclus haroldoi
GTTTACTCCGGGTACTCCGGTTTCCTCCCACAGTCCAAAGACATGCGTGTTAGGTTAACTGGTGTCTCTAAATTGGCCCTTAGTGTGTGACCCCTACGATGGAGGGTTGTTCCTGCCCTTGCGCCCAGAGTTGCGGGGTGGGCACCGGCCGGCCCGCCACCCCGTGTGGATTAAGCGGAAGATAATGGATGGATGAATGTAGTATACACAAAACTCAAGGGGGAAGAATTATTTGATTCATGATATATTCCTGTATTATATTACACACACTACGTATCTAACATGACATTGCATTATTTTCCATATTTCCTCATGTGTATTTAAAGTACAGTTAGGAACGAATGATTTTGCTGATTTAGTTTCATGCATACGAATCTTATCTGTGCTCCCCAAGCAGGTCAGGTCCTTGATTCATTTTGAGGCTTGATTCATCCCCCCCCCCCACTTGGGTAAAGGTAATATATGGGTTAAGTAGATTAATGACATTAATAATAAGGATTATATCTTCATCAGATCACAGATATACAGGCACACGGACGAACTCGTATACAGGCACTATATTTTACACTATTTCTAAATACATTCGGCAGAAACCGTACTCTGAAGCTTGATTCCGATTTTTCTCATGGCTGAAAATGCAGTACGACACTCTATTGCACTCTACCGTGCTAAATGGGGAAAATGTGGAAGTGCGGGACGTAGGGAGTCGCGGCGGGGCTGGTGAATGCTGGGAAACGTAGTGCGGAAAAGACGCAGTCGCGAGAAACGCTTCGATACGTGACTCGATAAATTACCGGAGATATTCAGGACGTTTACATTCATGATGAATGATTTTACCCGACTGTAGTTGAAGGTAAGTGTTTTAAGCATGTCTTAAAGCTAAGGTTACATTACACTGTATGTATCAAATATCATCGGTTTACGATAAATTCAATTTTATCGTATGAACTTTCGAAACGTAGAGTATAGAAATATACACGCGCGCACACGCACAGCCATATACACACGCGCGCGCACACGCGTATAAACAGGCAACACGAGTGCTTGAACACCAAAACTAAAGCAAACTACCAAACAAAGAAGCTTAAATTGCTAATTATAATAGCAAACTAATGAAGCCTAGGGAATAACGACAAAGTGAAAATGAGCGGCTTTGCTCTAGCCGATACAGACTATTAATTAAAATAGAGGATTTGATTAAGGAATGAGGTAACACTCATTACATTCCTGATCCCTGCAGGTTAATAGTTTAGGGATCAGTAGTTCTGGATGCAGAAACTAAAACCAGCTCCGGTCTGAAAAATTCATTTCACACTGCCCAAAGGTAAGAAAGCAAAGCTGATCTGAGAGCTGAAGCCAGACAGATGTGTACTCTCTCTCTCTCTCTCACACACACACACACACACACACACACACACACACACACACATACGCACATACTGCTGTATTAATATTAATACTGTTACAGACCTGTTTGTGTTCCTTGAGGAACGTCGGTGTTAAAGGCCACGGCGCATTTCTGAAAAGAAACAAACAAAGCCCAGGATTTAGCTCGTACTTTTAGGAAATGGGAGCACACAGTGTGAGATTAGACTGAGCGGCGCGGCGCGGCAGCTTCGCCCGTCTGTGTGCCCGTGTGAGAGGTGTGAACACCTGTAGCAGAGCTTGGAGACGGGCCGGCTCCCAGTCACGCAGGTAGAATAGACAGTCTCGGGGGTGATGGGCATGAAGACCGCTCACACTGCACTGAGGAACTGTGCATTTCTAATGTACACACACACACACACACACACAAAGATGGTGAGAGAAGAGCAAAACGAGGGAGGATAAATAAAGGAACAGCTTGCGCAGGGATAAAAGTCATACAGTACAATTTAGCCGCATTTACAACCTACGAATAAATAAGGTTAGCATAAGATTGTTGCACTTTTTTGATTTGATATGTGCGAGCCCGTGCCTCTCTAACTTGCTCGTATGTGTCCTGTTCCTCACTTGTACTACCGCTTGTGTGTATTTGTAGCCCATGTCCCAAGTCGCTGCGTCTCCCTAGTGCTAGATGCGACAATAATACCGTAAACAGTGATTGCCTTATAATGAATAGCTCAATTATGGAAGTATTTCAATAGGAGTCACTTGTGTCAGTTTGCAAATAGCAGAAGGAATAGACGTGGAACACGAAGACGACGTGCTCACCGTGTGGAAGGGGTTGTTACAGCCGCTGCAGAACTGATAGCGACACTGAGAACAGCAGAAGTGCATGCAGCCGCCGCGTGCCAGAGCGTACTGGAACCTGCAGTCAGGACACGCTGAGGAACAGAAAGTAACGCAAACGGGGTGAATTTTCGCCGCCTTTCCCGGAGAGGGTCATGGAGCAGTCCAGAGCCTAACTCGGAAATCTCTGGATGGGATGCCAGGTCATCGCAGGACGCGAGCCCAGGTGCTTAGGAATGGCTGTTTCCAGCAGCTGGTTCTTAGACGCGGAACATGCTGTTCTGCCGTGGAACTTAGAAAACAGCTTTAGTCTTGTCTTTAGTTCCCCCAGTTCCTCACCAGTGTCCGACCTCTTTGGACTGTGCTCGTTGACCTCTGCTGCTTCGAATGAAGGCACAAAATCACAAAACTTGGTGCTCTTGTCTAACTCTGCAGACGTTTCTACATGTGTGCAGAACAGGACCTTTAAATAGCTACAAGCCCTCGCAAATAGAAACATTCCGATAAACCACGACTCAATAAAGCCACACTAATCCAGGCTTTATCCTGTTCTCCAGGTCCTAACGTACAAGGCTGTACCCAGACACTTCCCGTTTCCGAGGTCATTTTGTGGGGTGGGGTTGGGGTGGAGTGTGTGATCCTGCCGTTAGCATGATTAGTCTTGGCTTAGTGTAAATGGTAGAACTTTGACTCACTGATGCCATTATCACGCAGATAACCAGCCAAACCCTGACGCTGATACTCCGGGTCGTTCTCTCTCTTCCACAGCTGGAACTGTTCACACGACAGGCCGGCGTGCTGAGCCTCCCACTGTACACACACACACACACACACACACACACACACACACACACAAGTGTTATTCAGAATGACTTACAACTGATACGTTGTTAAAATCGAAGCAATGTTGCGTTTTGATTAAGTAGGGTTGTGCTCAAGGACCCAGCACTGGCAGCTTGGCTTGGAGGTGGGATTTGAACCCTGAACGTTCAGCTGATTCCCTTAAACGCTTAGCACCACAGGCGCCACAGCTCGTCTCCATGACTGCATTTACATGCACTTAATAATCCGATGACTGCAGAAAATCTCGGGTTTACATGACATGGCTTGGGCAACACAAGAGTTTTCCCTCGCCACTTCGCGGTTCCCCCTTCGCGCCCTCGGTGCGCCGCGGGTTTTCAACAAATATTAACGGAAAAATGATATGTATACAGTACGTTTACTGTAAAACGTTTTTTGTGTAACATTTTTAAATTACTGTACGCATGTACCTACGTGGGTTCAAAACGTTTTACAGTGCCGTCCTGTACGCTCTAATGTCTGAACTTACATAAAGGAGTATTTTAATACTACAGTAGTGTATAAAGGTACAATACATGCACAGAACAGTGTGGGAATGGTTACTGGCATACGGACCGTACCCGCCCACGCTCACCGTTACCTTCTTATTCATTCCACACACCTGAATCTCATTCGCTCCCCTCATTACACACCGTACTTATTCACCCCTCTCTCACACACCAGTTGCTATGTCTCTTGTTTTTTTTTACCCCCGAGTTCTAAACGCCACCGTTTTTCGATTATTGCTGTACTTGCCGTTGCCGACCCATTTTCCTCCTCTCGTTTTTTTCGCTTCTCGCCGAACCCTTTTTTGCTCCTGTCTGCCGAGTTTTCCTCGTATCCCGACCCTGGACTGTCCGTGATCTTGAGTATTAAAGCCTGTTTTCCGGAACGTTGCGTTTGCCGCCGCCATTTTTACGCTGCGTTACAGTTATTAAGGGGATGGGACAGGTTTATGTACTGTAAAAGTATGGGGGAGGGTTTAAAAGACTTTATATTTACTGAAGTATTTATACGGTATCTTGTGTCCCTACTTCACAGATTTTGGTTTATCACGGGTGGTCCTGGAACGTAAAGGAGGGAACACTGTATATATGCATGTACATAAAATCCTATGGCAGGACTATTTGGAAGGCTTGTCCTGCCACGTACTTTTTGTAAACGTCCCTTTTATAAATTTTACATATTAACATGCCAAGTCTTGCTATTTTTAAGCAGTTTATCTCCTCTTACCAGTTAAATGGGACTGTGGTGGCCTAGTGGTTAGGGTTCTGGACTATGGACCAGAAGGTCCAGGGATCTTAGACCCTTAACCCACAATTGCTTGGATTGTAAGACGATAGTAATTGTAAATCGCTCTGGATAAGGGCGTCTGCTGAATGCCATAAATGTAAATCTGCTAAACCGCAGGTCTTATATGGAAGGGCTTAGATTTTCCATCATGTTGGTGCGCGTATGAATTCCCATCTAGGTTTTATGTTTGATTTTCGCATCTGTTTAAGAAAAGCTCAGGGCTTAGGGTTCCATTGTTGGCCAGAAAGCTTTACATAGAGAACTCCCTACATAGGACGTAGGCAGCAAGGGCACTCGCTAGGTATGGAGACCGACCCGATGAATACCCAGTAAAAGCACTGGCCTTCATGTAGAACCCCTGCTAGAGAACTGTACTCAAATACATGGCGCATCCCTAAAAAAAACAGATTGTAATTTTGGTTTACGCAGTTTAAACGCAGCCACTGTATCTATTGCAATCAAACACGATCCAGAACTAGAACAGCGACCTCTGCTGGTCCCGGTTTGTGTCCTGTGTTTGAACATGCCTCCGAAATGCCCCAGTCCCCCCGCGCATGTTGGATGAGGGATGGGGACTTATCCGTATTCCCACGTTACTCTTCTGCAAAAATCCATCATTTAACTGACTGATCTGGGTTAGATCAAATTCACTACTGATCCTTTTGAAACATGGGTAATCTGATTAAAGAGTGATATCTGAAGAATTGGTTCGGCGCAATAATAATAAAAAAAAAAAAAAAAAAACATCCCGGTTTATGAATATCACTGCCGAAATCAACTGGGGTAATCCTTAAATCTTATTCTGCTTACTTGCATATGGAGGATTTTCATCTATTATCCTATAGCTCATTCAGTGCATGCATCACATTCGCATTACCATTTTGAAGTCCCGTTCTGCGATGTCAGTCCCGTTCCTCCCACGCAAGCAAAGTAGCAAAGCAGAAGGCACCTGCTCTAGTTCCTGAACTCCTCGTTCCAGTACCTAACGTACACTTGGTCAGATTAATTTCTATAGCAATTTTAATTGAAACATCGTCTTTAAGCTGCTCTTCAGCTTTTTATCATCTTCTAATCTAAGGTCATTCCTAAACTGAGCAGGCCTATGGTTTCTAAGGAAAGGAAAAGCTCCTTAAATTTGTTATACATTTGTTATTTTGCAGACGCCCGTGTCCAGAGCGACTCCGCAATTCACGCAGTCTTACAATCCGAGATATCGTGGGTTAGGAGCCTTGCTCTGGGACCCAACTGTGGCCTCTTGGCAAAGGTGGCATTTGAACCCTCAACCAGCAGGTCCAGAGTCCAGTACCCTAACCGCTACTTTGTGCTGGAAAGTGATGGAAGAACAGCTTGGGTGGAACTGAAGCAGTGAAACATCTTGGTGTGGGGGCTGGAACTGGTTCCAGAACATGAGCTCTAGGAAGTTACTGGCCCCAGTAAGAGACAACAAATCCTTTAGCAACTTTAGCCGTTCCAGTACCAAAGATTGCACAAAATGTTTTTTTTTTTTCCTCTCAGTACAAAGGTTTTTAGTTCTTGTCTTTAAAAAAAAAATGCATGGTACTGTAACAGATGTACCTGTTTCAAATTCCAGTTCTGGTATCGTTATTAAAAGTACCAGTTACTGGTTACTCAGTACCGACTGCTTGTTCTGGTACTCCATCATTATGTTACAGATGTCGATTCCATATGGCATAATCCACTCTCACTGGCCACTTTGGACCCCATTTTCCTTTCAGAACTGCCTTAATTCATCATGCCATAGATTCAACAAGGTGCTGGAAATATTTCTTACTAATTTCATTACCCCTACCACCCCCCTCTCCACTCTTTCAGCGTTATTGTACTTGGGCAGAAATGGGCCGAAATGGTCAGATTTGGCCAATCCCCCAATTATCCGCTTTGTTCCCTCACAGTTTAATTAAGGAGAAAGGTCTCGCCGTCTGATCCTCCGCGCTTAATCTTAAAAGCCGACCACTAACGAGGTCGATTCGTTTGCTTTCGGGCCTCATCAGAAGCTGCCGTTGTTGGGTTGAATTCAAAGGCACTCTCTTCTCTTATTCCTAAATGGTACAAATACGTGCTGGATTGAGAGGGGTGAGGTCAACCCGTACGTTTTGATTCCCAAAAATCACTTGGTTCTGACTGTACTAACATTACTCATCATCGATTTCCATAATTCAAATCAAGTCAAATGGATTTCTATAGCGCCTTTTACAACGGAGCATCGTCTCAAAGCGGCTTTGCAATCTTGTATTATCTTAAAAGGCCAATCCCAAACTGAGCAACCCTAGGGCGACAGTGGAAAGGAGAAACTCCCTAAAAGTAGAAGACGAGACTCAAAAAGGGAGCCGTCCTCCATGGGCGGCCTAGATGTTGATTAAGTAAATACTTAAAGCTATATTAAGGCGATAGTCAAATTAAATCAATTATATAACTTAGATCCATAATAATATGTAAGTCAGTAATAAAATAAGTAACAAAATAGATTTTAAAACCAGTCCTCAGTGGGACGTCCTTGGAGGCACATCGTCTCTTAGTGACTAGATGATGGAGGGAGTTCCTGCACTCTGGTCGGACTGGGCTCTGTTGATGAAGACCAGCATGGGAGAGTGATGCCGAGGTGAATAATGTTGATCGGTATTTAGAAGTTCTATGAATATTGTCGCAAATATCAATTTTTTTTAATTACTTTTGGAAGACGTGGTGCATGGTGACATCTTATGTGATTTAAAAAAAAAAAATAGTAACCTACCCAAAACATGCCTAGCGAACGCCTGTCCAGCTGTGCTCAGCATCACAGCCTTTATTTATTTAATTAAATATTAAGTACCCGTGTCAAACGTACGACTGCAAATTGGCAAACCTAAGACAGTATACAGACCAGATACAGGCTGATACCGAAAGTAGGCATCTTGCTGACCCCTAGGCAGCGCTGCTGTGTGTTTGCATTGGGTTGCTCTGCGTGTGCATGGTGCAGAAAATCAACAGGAACCCTACAGGAACCTGCTCCGTTTCCACTGCAGCAGAGCAATATGAACAGGGCCTGTTCTCTCCATTCAATCAGCCTTGGTGTGAAACCTGGGACACGTTGCTAATCAGTACTGATTATTTTCTAACTAAACCTTGTCTAACGTTTGAAAATACAAGCACTAGCCAACTAGCACAGTGAGCAAACATAAGGTCCGCTGTCGTACTACCATACTGATACTGTTAAGGCGGCTCAAAGCAGCTTTACAATCTTATATGGTCTTAAACTCCAGTCCCAAACTGAGCAAGCCTGGGGCGACAGCGGCAAGGAAAAAACCTTGGGAGGACCAGGACTCAAAACGGGATCCGTCCTCCTTGGGTGGCCTGGATGTTAAGTGAAATAGTTCCGTTTGCATTAACAGTAAAAATGGGTAAATAAGAAGAATTCAATTAAATAAAGTAAAAGATCTGAGATAATGAGTCCTCGGCGGTAAGTCCTCGGAGGCACATCGTCTCCTGAATGATGGAGGGAGTTCCTGCGCTCTGGTGGGACTGGTTTCTGTTGATGAAAACCAGTATGATGATGCTGAGGTGGAGGAACATCTAAGGTTGCTGTGCTGGAACTGGTACCGGAACATCAGCTTGGAGAGAAAAGAGAAAATGTAGTTACTTATGGGTTAGGAGAACTGTTATCAATCACTGATGCCATGTGCCGCATGAAACTCCGGCAGCACTGCTTATAGCAGCTACATGTTACTATATATAATATATAGTATATATCAGGGATGCTCAAATCATGTTTTATGTTGCCGATTCCAATCACTGATCTCGATCACCGTGACTGGCTGTACATTTTTAAATGTAGTTTTGATGAGTGCTACTGGCTACGTGATCTGGAAAGAAGGAGCAATACAATTATCTTAGACAAAAACACGTCCTTACTGACTTTTTCCAAGGAACAAACACAAAACGCTTGCGGGCACGACTGTTCTTCCACCACCGAAAAAACCCTATCTGTGAAAACCGTCCCATGAATTCATTACTTTTTCGGGTTTTTCCGCTCAGCCCTCTGACTGTCGCGCTCATACAGACGAGCGTCCCCGAGTGTGGGCTGCGTCAATTAACGTCTGACAGGTGCTGCCCCGGGTACCTTTTGTTATTCTCTTTATTGAGCCTCGAAAGCTCACCACACTCTGCCACGTCTTTGTTCTTTAAATGACGTATTAAATTAGTTGTGTCGAAGCGTTTTAATGTGCGTCCCCCGCGAGCTTTTTTTTGTTTTTTTTTTCCCCCCCGTCGCATCTGACGCAGGATGCGAACTTTACTTTTTCGTTCTCACAAGCCGTTTAAAAGCTCCACACCGCAAACTTGTTTGTTCAGGATTTTCCGAACGTGCTCGACGTCATTTCATTGACCGTATCTGTGTTTGGACAGGCACGTACGTGACCCAGGTTACTGCCGTGGATGCAGACGACCCTGCGTACGGGAACAGCGCTCAGATCGTGTACAGCGTCTTACATGGGCAGCCCTACTTCTCAGTGGATCCCAAAACCGGTAGGAGATTCCAGTACTGGATCCAACGCGTTATTTGGGCACCGAGTACTGTAAGCTATTACTTCCCACCTATTATTAGTATGAAAAGGTAAAAACCGCTAGCGACCCGTCTCATTTCGGTATCTTAAGCTTAATATAGGCTAAACGTAGGTAAATAAGCTTAATATAGATAACCTTTGTTTACCTTCATGCCATTTACACAACTTTTAGGTCCTACCTTACATTCCGATTGGTTGAGAGGAAGTGTGGTCTCGGCAATAACTACAAGGCTGGGGTTCGAGCACGAGCACAAGCTAAAGGCGAGTGCCGTAGATCATCACAGCCATGATGTTATACAAAATGAATCGAAGAACCCCTGACTTTCAAATTGCCGCTTCCTTTCGTCAACAAGTAAGGCCACAACAAAC
Organism: Parotocinclus haroldoi; assembly: GCA_034779995.1. NCBI lineage: Eukaryota > Metazoa > Chordata > Actinopteri > Siluriformes > Loricariidae > Parotocinclus > Parotocinclus haroldoi. The sequence goes on from JAUZST010006724.1 coordinate 9,273, forward strand.
GAGGGAGTTGTTACCGTTGCATAGCAACGACTCGCCTGTGGACCTGTTTGCAATGCAGAGGGCATCGTCAGCATTGAAGTGTATTCAGTACGAAATTCAGGGCTTGTGCGATTCATTTTGTGTCTTTATTTTATTGTAAAAGCACTACAACACTCGAGCCATGTAGTGTATATTGCTAATATCAGGACTGCTGTAATTGTCTACGGCACTCGCCTGTGGCTAAACACACCCCTTGCTAATGCATGTTTAAAAATGCCTTTACCGATACAATAGGTACAGGGCGTTAAGGGCCTGGCACAAGGACCTACAGGGTCAACCTTGGGTTTGAACCCTTAGCCTTCCGCTCTATAGTCCAGTGCTTTAAGCACTGACCTGTGTGCCCTGTCCCATTTACCCCTCTATTATTGATGGCTATCATGGTCAAGGTCAGGGGGTATGGAGCTTACCTCAGAACTGGCTATTATCGGGCCACTCCTCCAATAGTCCAAGGTCAACTGTGGCTTTCTGATGCCTGACCGGGCTGGGATTGATCACTCTGAAAAAGCCTCGGTACTTCCAAGAACAGACATGTCATGCAGTAATTATGACTCGAAGGTCACCGTGGTGAAGTGCTAGTTATTGTTATTGTGTATTTGGCTCCTGTTTAACAGATTTCACATGATATGAACGAGATCATCACTAAATACTAACTATTGTACTAACTATTGTTTTTATGTACAATTTAAAATTAAAATTAGCTATATGCTAACCCTCTCCTACTTCAATAAAACAGCAAGGCCGTTTCAGGTGCTGGTTCCCAGGAAAAAATGTACTTTGAAATTGACAGTAGAACCATGAAGTGACCCCGTTGGCATCAAAAATCCGCAGTAGAACCGTGAAATAATTTGGGGTCAGTTCATAGTCCAAAAAAAAAAAAACGAAAATTGAGAGTACAAACATGAAGTGGCCGTATTAGCATCAAAGATTCGTCGTAGAACTGTGAATTAAAACTGTCACGCAATTTGCAATTTTACTATGAAATCTCATCGTACATTTTGTCCTGGGTTTAGTGGCAACAAGACCCTGTGTTTATTTATTTATTTTTTTTTTAAATTTTTTTTTTTATCAGCCTCCGCCTTCGTTTATCCATCCGTCCATTATCTTGCACTTAATCCGCACGGGGCCCACCCGTCAACTCTGGGCGCAAGGGCAGGAACAACCCCAGGCGGGGCACCAATCCATCGTAGGGCGCACACACCAAGGGTCACTTTAGAGACGTTAATTAACCTATCAACGCATGTCTTTGGACTGTGGGAGGAAGTAAACCCACGCAGACACGGGGGGAGGCCCCATGCCGCCCCACCCTGGGATTGAACCCGGGACCTTGTTGCTGTGAGACGGCGGTGCCGCCCCACCGAATCCCCATGCTGCCCACCTTCCTTTAGCATTTAGCTATTTAGCTATTGCATTAGGCAGGGACACCGGGGCTGATTAAGTGCTTAATGGTCACACATGTTCAGAAACACTGCTTGTACATGAGCTTGCACAGAGGAGACAGAAAACTTTCCTGATAAGCTGACCGGCTCTAATTTGGTCCACAGATCAAGATTATTTATGTCTTGCGTTGGCATTTCCGAGTCCTGCATCCACTGATTAAAAGGTGTTCCGTCTCAGCGAGAAACTATTAGGGCTGATTAGCCTTTAGCAGAATGTCAAACGCTCACCTTTTAGGCGGCCGCTCTCACGGCTAGTGATTAATGCAGGGCTATTAGAAAGCTTATCTCTCCATCTCTGCCCGCCGCCATCAAAGCCAAATGGAATTCTGGGTTTTTCTGTCTCAGGAGTGATAAGGATTGCGTTACCCAACATGGATCGCGAGATCAAGGAGTCGTACCAGGTTGTGATCCAGGCTAAGGATATGGGCGGGCAGCTGGGAGGTCTGGCTGGGACCACGACCGTCAACATAACCCTCACCGACGTCAACGACAACCCACCCAGGTTTGCTAAAAGTACGTCCGCAGGTTAAGACGGCCATTCGTATCTCTATGGCGTAAGAGTCCTTGGCATGATCGTAGAATGGAAGCGTGTCATTGGCGTGACATGTTGGCTTTAGCTAACAAGAACGGCGAGTTAGCAAAACCACTGGGTAGCACTGTCTTTTGGAGCGGCAACAAACCTTTTCCCTTGATTGACACTTAAATATTGCGCTTACTTGGAAATGAGGGAATATAGCCTGAGCTAATGACATTCATTACTAAACCTGTATCTGAACTCACCACAGCACACTGGATTTAAAAAATGCTACAAAGCTTTTGATTCGACCTGGAGGAATCGAACGCTTGGAGTAGCTTGGATTAGATGGCCAATTTGTCCATCTGAAATCCGACAATCCCGCCCAGGAAAAAATGTACGGTGAGATTTCATAGTAAAACTGTAAACTGTAAAAAGTTCTACTATGAATTTTTGATGGGAATTTGGCCACTTTATGGTTCCCCGGTCATGGTTCATACCTAGATAGAACGTGTAAATTGTAAACTCATTAGGGTTACATATGGCAGACGTTCTTTCAGTAGCAAACTTGGCATTGACTTATCAGGGTTTCAGGTCTGACTAGATCAACTTAACCCCGGCTAATCACAGACACAAATCTGACCAAGCTGAAACTAAATTTAGCCTCAGCTAAGTCACTCTCAATGCGATATCATCCCTGTTTCACGTTCATCAGCATAGTTTTTAAACATCCCGATTTAAGACTTTTACGGAGCAAAATGAGCTTGTCCCAGGACAAAACCCACTGTGACATTTGACGGTGGAACCATCAAGCGGCCGAATTAGCGTATCAAAAATCCATGCTTGGTCCTAGTCGACCAAGTTTACGTTTGTGTTAAGAAACACGACAGTGGAACCATAAAGCGGCCAAATGACTATCAAAATAGTCGTAGAAACGTCAACTTTATGGCCAAACTGTGAAGGTCCATATTAAAACTGTCAAGCAATTTATCTCGCAGTCCGTTTTTTTTTTTTCTTCGTCGGGTTATTTCTTGAGGCTGGTCCTTGCGAATATGAAGAAGCATGGGCTAAGTTTAACAGCGCTCTAAAAGGCGACTGGTGCATCAGCTGTATGCCGAACAGAAATCTTGAGAACGAGCCAAGGCTAATTATTTAGATTTTCCGTAAGAGTAATTAAGCAGCTTTGCGTGCAGGGCCGATCTTTCCCAAAGAGCGACCCAGCACGGCTCTGGGCGTTAGCTCCGCAATTACCTCGCTGACAAATACAAACAGCTTTGTCGGATTTGCAAATGTGATTGCGCTATTAAAGCGATTCGAGGGTAATGAGCGCTAACTAGAGCTGGAATTAGACTCCGACTGCGAGCGCCGGTCCTGACTGACAGATCTGCTGCCGATTTGTCTTCTCACGCCACGTGCTACCACGTCGGTTTGCTCGAACAGGTGTCTTTCACCTGCGGGTTCCTGAATCGGCATCGATCGGTTCTTCGGTGGGGAAAATTAAAGCCGATGATCTGGACTCGGGAAAGAATGCAGAGGTGGAATACCGGATCGTCCCGGGGGAGAGCAGCCCCATGTTCGATGTCTACACTGATGAAGGTACGCAGGAGGGAATCGTCGTGCTGAGGAAGGTAAATATATAAAGAAGTTGTTTGTATTCTGATGCTGCGCCCGTTTGGGTGTCTGGGTTTCGGGTTGGTGCCAGAATAGTTGGAACACGCACAAAACCATGCCTGATCCCCAGGGATTTGGGATAGGTCAATTAGTTTATGATGGGCTATGCTGCTTTAAAAGACCAGTACGCATGAAATCGTCATGCCTTTAGTTTCTAGACTTACTTGACTCCAATTCCAACTAAGCCCGGACGCCAGCTGTCCTTCCTTACGAAATATAAGCGATTAAAAAACAACGCAGACACAGGGAGTCCATGCAAAACGGTCGCAGACCAGACGTTGCCGTGGTCACATATTCCTTTCGTGCTGCTGTAACGTAAACGGGAAGGGTTTAAGCAGACCTAGGGTGACCGTGGCCAGGAAAGTCTATAAAAATTTATGAGGAACAAACCTTGGGAGGACCAAGCATTGAAACTTGTTTATCTAGCCAAAAATGTTTCTAATAATAATTATTAAAAAAAAAAAATTAATATTACCAGATGAATCAAATTCATTCGTTATCTTCCGCTTAATCCACATGGGGTCCCGGGCCAGCCGGTGCCCTCTGGGGCAAGGAACGACCCTAGACGGGCCACCAATCCATCGTAGGGCACGCACTCTCACACAGCCACACATTTAAGGACTACTTTAGAGACGCCAATTAACCTAACGCGCGTCTTTGGACTTTGTGAGAGGAAACCGGAGTACCCGGAGTAAACCCACGCGGACACGGGGAGGACACTGTGTCACCAGCTGTTTTGTTTGAGCTCGGAGCTGTTTGTGGTGATTTGTGACATGGTGACAGGTTTTTCGCCTGACCCTAACAGAGGCCACGAAACAGCCATTTATTGGTCACATAGTCAAGCTATTCAATGACAGGTAGTCGAGGTAACAAACAAAGCAGTACTACTCACAACAGGACAGGCGCATAGACTTGCGAACCCATTTACAGATTGCTGCAATTAGGCAGAGGAAAGCCCACCGCACCAACACGAGTGACGCGTGGCAAAGTCTCCAAACACATCGACCGAGCTAAACGGTCCTCTGCTCTGAAAAGCCCTTAACGTTCAGTTCCAAGGTTCCAGATTTGACATTTGCTGTTACAATGATGAACTCGGCCGTTAAAGTTAACGATCCTGTAGTGGTCGCCATGCTTCACCAAGGTTTCAGACATGACGGTTTTAGGTTACGCAACAAAAAGGAAAAAAAAAAAAAGTTGGCTGGAGTGTAATGGTATCGGACACAACGACGGTGCTGTAATCGGCAAAAATGTCTAAAAACAACCCACAGTGAACGCTGGGCAAGCTTTGCAGGGCCGGTGGCATTATCCCCAGCCCCCCCCGTGCTTCCTGGCTCAAATGTATTTTCTACGAGTCTGTGTTGCCCCAAGGTGGTCCGCTCTTATTGCAGTGCACCATCCTCTCCATTCTTGGTGAATAATGCATTGGCAGCCATAAAACTGCAATTCCCCGCGCACTCTTACCCCCTGCCTGGTCCAATCAAAACCCGGATTCATCATCTCATTAATGGTGCTTACAGCTATGCCCAGGTCACGCCAAGCCTGAATCACAGACCCACGAAATCTGCCGACGCAAAAGCAACAGCTGAAGTCTCAACTCTCTCTCTCTCTCTCTCTCTCTCTCTCTCTCTCTCTCTCTCTCTCTCTGTGTCTCTCTCTGTCTCTCTCTCTCTCTCTCTCTCTCTCTCTCTCTCTCTCTCTCTCTCTCTCTCTCTCTCTCTCTCT
>JAUZST010006725.1:0-14653 GCA_034779995.1 Parotocinclus haroldoi
TATATATATATTTGCTTATTTTTAAAATGAACATAACAGATTAACTTTGTGTAAAAACACAACTGTATTTTTTTACTCCAATGTGTTACACCCAAGCTCTGCTCGGCGAACCAAACCCGCACACGATCACTGTCACCACACACCTGTACCACATTTCACTTCTCAGTACACTCACTACTTGTTCTCCTCGTCCAACTCCTACCGGAGTTCTAAGCAGTCTTTCTAGCTCATGTGTTATCGCGTTTACTTACTGCTGCCAACTCGTTTTCCGTCCCTCGATTTTCGCCTTCGCCTCGCCCTTTTGAGTCCTGTTCACCGCTTTAGAATTTAGACTTATGTAGGGGTGTCAGTAGCTTCTTTACATGTTGCCACCCTTCGGTTATATCGAATTATTTTGAAATTTCCTGTAGCTGAAGGTTACCACATACTCCGTAATTTCGTCTACGTCGCCTGATACAATGCTTCATTTTTTTTAATTCTATGCATATTTTACTTAAAAAAGACAATTTCTTTGTTCTTGAGCTGTTTTAAAACGTAGAGCAAACTAGAAGTAAAATATTTTTCTTTTCGTTTTTGCTGGTTACATTATAGTATAACCTGCTTTAGAACTTAGACTTATGTAGGGGTGTCAGTAGCTTCTTTACATGTTGCCACCCTTCGGTTATATTGAATTATTTTGAAATTCCCTGTAGCTGAAGGTTACCACATACGCTACTTCAGCCAAAGTCATCAAACCCTCTTTTGCTTACATTTGATGCTTCTCTTTGATTTCCTGCTCGCGGTAAGCGGATGTTGTGATACGTCACGAGACAAGAGGCTGCGTCCCAAATCACCTAAATAAAAGTACGGAAAAATGGCAACATTTAGACACATAACTTACACACTATATCATGCACAGTGCCTGAATAACGGACTGACTCTTAACGTTCACGAGTCGTTTTGGACGAATCCGAGTTGAGTTGAGAGTCATTAGTGATGAGTCTGAGTCGAGTCGAGAGTCATTAGGGACAAGTTTCAAGTCAAGTCTGAAGTCTTTTTCTAGGCGACCTGGGTGCGACTTCGACTCGAGTCGCTCACTTTATAACTAGCTCTAATTTGCCCCTGTCCCATTATAGAATATTTATAACATTTTGTAATGTGTTGCAGGTCTGAAATGCATGGCATGGATGTTCATTAAATAAAATTAAGGTGATAAGACAAAATATGATCGATATAAAAAGTTTTTATATGAATTTTCCATACTGTCCCAACTTTTTTGACCAAAATGCAGTTTATAGGTAAAAAAAAAGCATTTGTGGATGTGGTTTTACTGTTTTCTGAGACTTAACTTCTGTATGAATTAAAAGCAAGCACCTCACCAAAAGTCATGACAGAATGCATACTGCATGAATGTTTTTGTGACTCACACTGGTAAGAATGAGTTAGTGAGTGTGAAATAGGATTTCCACAGCAGGTTGCACCTCTGAGTCTACCAGCTTTTATAATGTGTGAGTTGCTGAGGTGGCAGACAGAACAGAGTTTATCCAGCCACACAGGCCACCTACTCTTACATGTACAGAATGTGTGATGTATATGGAATATCTAATAAAAAACAAGTGTGTGGTTGTTACTGCTGTACCTTTTTTGTTTGATTTTGACAGACTCTTCTTCAGTTGACTCAGTAATGTTTATGGATTCACAGGCATTGTATTACCTGATATATAGCTGGAAAAAATCATTTAGAGAGAAATAGAAAAAAAGAAGCCTGGATAGAAAAAGGTCAAATAATGTTCATTTGGAAGAGGAAAGATGAACTAGAAAATGCAGCTCTCGGAGGAACTGCGAATGTGTGTTGCATCGCTGCGGTCGGTTCTGTCCTGGCACAGGTCTGAGACCCGGTTGGTTCCGGTCGGGCGTGGGTTGGAGACACGGTGGATTTTGGTCAGGTGCAGATCCGAGTCCTGGTCGATTCTGATCGGGCTCTGGTATGTGTCCTGGTTGGTTTTGAATGAGTGCACGGCTGAGTTCTGATCGGGCATAGGCCTGAAATGCAGTGGGTTCTAGCCAGGCGCAGGTTTGAGACCCTGAAGGCTCTGGCAAGGTGCAGGTCCTATAACGAGTGCTAGAATGTCTGAGACATGATTGATTCTGGTCAGACATTGGTCTGAGATCTGCTTAGTTCTAGCAGGGCGTGGGTCAGAGACTTGGTCAGTGCTGATCTGGCTCGAGTTCAAGTCCTGGTCGGTTGTGGGCGAGTGCAGGTCTGAGATCCGGTCGGTTCTCGGTGGGCGTGGGCTCGAGACACAGTGGGTTCTGGTCCGCCATGGGTCTGAGGCTTGGATGGTTCTGGTCAGGGCTGGGTCTAAGTCCTCGCTTATTCTGGGTGGCCATGGGTCCAGGACCTGGTCAGTGCTAGTCGGATGTAGGGACGAGACCCAAGTCGATTCTGTTCGGGCTCGGGTCTGAGTCATGGTTGGGTGTGGATGAGAGCAGAACTGAGACTCAGTCGGACATTGGCTCGAGACATGGTGGGAACGATTCCGGCGCAGGTTTGAGATCCGTTCGGTTTTGACTGGCATGACAGAAGAGACAGAACAGCTAAGAAGCCGCACCTTTTGTGTGGCTGTTCCTCTGTGTGTGTGTGTGTGTGTGTGTGTGTGTGTGTGTGTGTGTGTGTGTGTGTGTGTGAGAGAGAGAGAGAGAGAGAGAGAGAGAGAGAGAGAGAGAGAGAGAGAGAGAGAGAGAAAAGAGAGAGAGAGTAAGGAGACATAGAGAAGTGGAAGTGCATGAAGCATAAAGACCAACGAGTTTGCCAGGCATTGAGACACTTAGCAGAACGTAGGTACTCCTAGATCTTGTGGTTGGTACAGACCGTAAAAGGGTGCTGGACTACCTCCAACCACGGCCCCTACCCCCAAAGGCCCAGCCGGGGTCCAGATGTCCCAGCACCGGGGCGTGAGTAAATGCTGCCTTGAGGGCTTGGAAGGCTGTCTCAGCCACAGAGGTCCAACAAAGGTTGTATAGTTTGCCTTGTAGTAGAGCTGTAAGGGTGTTGACTGTGCGGCTAAAGTTTCGAATTAAAAGCCGATAAAAGTTGCTAAAAAAAATAAAATAAACTAAAATAAAAGCAGAGGAATTGCTGCAGCTCCTTGACAGTGTGGGGCGTAGGCCAAGATAGGACAGTGGTCACTTTAGTGTTGTTCATAGCCATCCCTGAGGGAGAGGTGATATAACCCAGACAGCTGACAGACTGGGTGTGGAAATCACACGACGGCTTTAACCCTGAGGCTATGCTTCATGAGAACAAGGTGGATGTGGGAGACACGACCACATACCGACCTAGCATATCCCGGAGGATGTCATTAATGAAGGCTTGAAAAACTGACAGAGTGTTTTGCCAGGTATTCATAGTGGCCGGAGCTTGTGCCAAAGGCAGATTTCCACTCATGTCCCTCCTTGATGCAAGTTTTGTCTTGATGCAGATTGTAGGTGTTGCATAGATCCAATTTAGTGTACCATTTTGCCATGCGGAGCTGTTCCAGGATGATCGGGTATGTGAGGGAGTTCATGGGTAGAACGGAGATGTTGTTCATGAAGGGTGCTGGTCAACATACAGACCGGATGCGTGGTTTTGGTAAGAAGTCCCGACCCTAGTGAGTGACCATCAGCTGCTGTAACAAGGTGCTCTCCTTGTGTGGAGAGCAGTGCATGGGATCTTCCAGGTAGAAACCACGTGTTCTGAAATAAAGTTCCCCTGGATGCCAGAGTCAATCAGGGCTGTAAGAGGCACCTCTGCATGAGTGAGACAGTTTCAGTGCTGAGCCAGTGAGAATGCATGCCACATCAGACTCCATATAGGTGCCATTGGAGCAAGAAGCCTTGGCAACATTCAGGATTACCGTATTTCTCCGGCAGGGCGATCCTTTAGGCGGAAGTTAAGGCAAAGGAACTGTATCTGCGGGAGCAATAGTAGAAGTGGACTGCGTAGGCTGTGACACCTAGGGTGCATGCTCATTAACCATAGGTAACAACACATTTAGTTCTGACCGGAGATTAGTTGTCGAAAGGCTTGTGTCTCTTATAACAACTGACCACAAAACTCTGAAATCTGGTCTCTGCTGTTTGAAGGAGAAGGGTCTGCTATGACCAATGCTGTTTTTAATGTTGGCTAAGTCTACTGAAACGTGGACTAGGAAGCAGAGACAGACACAGTCAGACAGTCTAAAAGTCAAGCATGGTCTATCCAAACAACAGCCAAAATAAGGATAGACAAAGGACAAAGTTGGTAGCCGGAAACGGGTCAAAATAGCCAGGTAAGTAACGTGATAAACAATGGTAAAGTGCTTAGAACCAAGGAGTGAACCAAGAGGTTTAGCAGGGCATGAGAGCCAAAAAGTAATATATAAAGGAAAGATAATGAATTGTATTTGTATGTACTTATTGTATTTCGGTATACCACGGTATTTAAATACGCTGACGGTATTGTAAAATGGTGACAGTACATTACCCACCTGACGTGACGCAACGCGCCAAATGTGTACTTTGAAAAACGGGACATTTAAGACATTCTGCGCAACCCCAATAAAAGAGCAGTGGGAGGGGTAAGCAGTTGGAGCTCACTGATTGGTTATGGGGTGGGGATTCTCCTTGATGAGATCATGCAGAGAGAAAAAGCAAGAAGACAACATCAAGATCGTTAGCTTTGAGTCAAGCGAGCTAGTTTTGATAGTTTGATAGCATTTTGGATTCATTCCAAGGCAAGCCAGCAAACCTAGACGAACCAGTATGTTAGATCTGCTTGCAAAAAGTGTCCACCAAAGATGGAAACACATCAAACATGCATTTTCATCTTAAAACTAAGCACCCTTCAATTACCGCACGGATATCGACCTTTAAGAGCCACGTAGCAGCTGCGAGAAAAGCCCCAAATCAGTTATCACAGCAAACTCTGGCTGGAGCTTTCGGCAAATCAACAAAACACAAGAGACAGTGCACGATTGCGTGCACATTAGCGGTAACAAAATATCTTGTTAAAAAAATGGTATCATTCCATACAGTCGAGAAAACAGCATTCAAAAACATGATTTAAACACTTGATTGTCAGTAAAAGTTACCTGGTAGGATTTTTGTTTTTTCAAAACAGCGATTCCTGACTTGTACAACGAAGTTCGACAAGATGTTCAGGTGCTGATGTCGAAGGCAGACAGTTATTCGCTGACAACAGATATGTGGTCGTCAGTGAATATGACACCATACATTTCCTTGACAGCCCACTTCATCACAACTGACTGGAAATTAGTCTCGAAGTGTCTCAAAACAACCTGTTTTTCCGGAAAGTCACACCACTAGCAACATTGATGATGCGCTTGGTGATGCACTCCGAGAATGGCAATTGGATGAGAATAAACTTGACGCAATAACTACGGATAATGGAGCTAACATTGTAGCCACGGTCAAGCTTCTGCACTGGCTGTGGTTAAACTGTTTCGGTCAAGATCAAAGGCAAAAAACAGATCGCGCTCTTGATGTTTGCCGGACCATCACTGCGGCCTTCTCTCACAACTGGCACAGAAAGAGGGAACTGAAAAAGAAGCAAGTGGACTTGGGCCTTCCCCAGCACGGCCTGTAGCGGCAATGGTTCATTATTTACAAACCCGTCCATACTGTCGTTGTTTACCTAGGCTTATATTGAAAAAAAAAAACCTTATGACGCTATGCAAAAGTTCAATACCACCCAACGCTATGTGGTTCGGCATTGTCATGTTGGAAAATGTGAGGTCTTCCTTGAAAGAGACGTCGTTTGGATGGAAGCATCTGTTGCTTTAGAACCTGGATATACCTTTCAGCATCGATGGTCTCCTTCCAGCCACACGCACTAATGCAACCCCGTACCATCAGATATGCAGGCTTCTGAACTGAGCGCTGATAACAACTTGGGTCGTAATTCTCCTCTTTAGTCCGAATGACACTGCATCCCTGATGCACGGTGAATTGTGTTCACTGATAATGCTCTCTGGAAATATTCCTCAGCCCATTTTGAGATTTTTAATAAAGATGTTATGCAGTGATGTCTAAGGGCCCGAAGATCACGGGCACCCAGTATGGTTTTCTGGCCTTGACCCTTAAGCACAGAGATTCTTCTAGATTTTCTGGATCTTTTTATGATATTATGCACTGTGGATGATGATATGTTCAAACTCTATTTTACGCTGTCGAACTCCTTTCTGATATTTGTCGGCGCAGAATTAGGGGGATTGGTGATCCTCTACCCATCTTTACTTCTGAGAGCCGCTGCCACTCCAAGATGCTCTTTTTTTATACCCAGTCATGTTAATGACCTATTGACTAATTGACCTAATGAGTTGCAATTTGGTTCTCCAGCTGTTCCTTTTTTGTACCTTTAACTTTTCCAGCCTCTTATTGCCCTGTCCCAACTTTTTTGAAATGTGTTGCTGTCAGTAAATTTCAAATGAGTAAATATTTAGCATGAAATTTCAAAATGTCTCACTTTCGACATTTATGTTGTCTATATTCTATTGTGAATACAATATCAGTTTTTGAGATTTGTAAATGATTGCATTCTGTTTTTATTTACAGTTTGTACTTTTTCTCAACTTTTTTGGAATCGGGTTTGTAGTCCTAATTTACAGTTAATTAAACAGATGTTTACACTAGTGCCCCATCTGGTAGGTTACTAAATAGATGTGTGATGTCGTTTCATAATGTTTAATGTTAACATTTTTAGTCTTATAATTAAAGAAAGTCATGATATCATTACTGTTATGTCCCCAGTTTTCTGTAATGTTTTAGTTAATCTGGAGATTGTATTAAATAGAAATTTAGGATTATTCTTATTTTTCTCTATGACAAATAAGAAAAAAGAAAAATATGCAGTTATTTAGGAATTTTCAAAAACATTTAACTTTCACTTCTCAGAAAATAAGATTGATATTTCAACTGAAAGGTTGCTTTTAAAACATGTTTTTGAAAAGTATCCATTTAGAAAAAAAAGAAGAATGATATAAAGCACTGAAAATGTATTTGTTTTGAACAAATTCCTTTTGGAGAAGCGCTAAACACCGTGCCCCAAAATTCATATTTTTAAAATCATTTTTATACCTAAATATGACAAAAAAGTATGCATGCTAAATCAATCAGTTGAGTATAATCACCAAGTTCAATAATGGTATGCAAATCTTCAAAGTTTAGAAAATCATAATTTGGTCAGTTTTCATCCAATTATAAAAATTTTACAAATTCAATTACAAAATTCCCTTTTATAAAACACCCATTCTCTAGATTTTAGATATAGCATTAAGTCATTATGCCAATTTAGAATTTTTGCAAGAAGAGGCTGTTTTTCCCAGAGTCTCTCACATGTCAGCTTTTAACTTCTCATGTGAAACCGCATGGCATTTGGTACACAGGTGTTTGAAGCACTCTCCATCTTAATCCAAAGCCCTAAAGAACTGTTTCATGAATCCCAATATTATATGCAATGCAAGGCAACACTTGCTGAGGACTCATATTAAGCATGAAGTGGTTCATGCTTAATATTCTTTTTACTCATTTTTTCTATGGTAGGCTATGTTTTCCTTGAAGGCCCAAAGGCACAAGAAGCAAGGACATTTTGTGTAACTGCTTTGTTGTCCTAGAAGCATTGATATAACATTCAGATCGATTCGCCACATTTTCTTTTGTACTTACAGAATAAGCAATAGGAATGGAAGCAAATTTATTGCCATTGTAGAGCAACACACACTGTCAATAAAAAAAAACTCCGTTTATCAGCTACATACAGCATCTCACAAAAGTGAGTACACCCCTCACATTTTTGTTACTATTTTATTATACCTTTTCATGGGGCATATGAAGATATGACACTTTGATGCAATGTAAAATATTCAGCCTACAGCTTTTATAACAGTGTGAATTTACTGTGCCCTCAAAATAACCCAACACACATCCATAACACGTGCCCAATGTTTTGTGTGGCCACCATTATTTTCCAGCACTGCCTTAATTCTCTTGGGCATGGAATTCACTAGAGCTTCACAGGATGCCACTAGAATCCTCTTCCTTACCTCCATGATGACATCACAGAGGTGGTTTATGATAGAGACCTTGTGCTCCTCCACTCGTTTAAGAATGCCCCACAGATACTGAATAGGGTTTAGGTCTGAATAAATATTTGACCTTTACCCTCAGTTTCTTTAGCAAGGCAGTGGTCGTCTTGGAGGTGTGTTTGTGCTTTTTATCATGTTGGAATACCGACCTGCGGCTCAGTTTCTGAAGGGAGGGGATCATGTAGGTTACAGTACAGTTTAATTCATGGTTCCCTTAATGAACTATAACTCCCCAGAGCCGACAGCACTCATGCAGCCCCAAACAGTGACATTCCACCACCATGTTTGACTGTAGGCATGTAGACTGACTTGTCTTTGTACTCCTTACCTGGTTGCTGTCACACACGCTTGACACCGTGTAAACCAAATAAGTTTGGTTTGGTTGGTTTCGTCATACCACAGGACATGGTTCCAGTAATCCATACCATTAATCTGTATTAGTCAGCAAACTGTTTGTGGGTTTTCTTGTACATCATTTTTAGAAGAGGCTTTCTTCTGGGATGACAGCCATACAGATCAGTTTGATACAATGTGTGGTGTATGGTCGAAACACTGATAGGTTGAACCCCCACCCCTTTTAACCTCTGCAGTAATGCTGGCAGCACTTCTATGTCTAGAAAAATTGGAGACATAATTGGAAAATTGGGGACTTTGTCACAGTGAGCAATTGAGTGTGATATTTGGGTACTGGATAGAATATTTTGTATTTGTGTTCATGCCTGTAATAATTACCATGCAGAAGTAGCAGCCATGAACATGGTTTTGAGGCTCTTGCCACACCATTGGAACTCCAAAGCTGAATTTTTTTTCTGACTTTTAGCCCACTGCCTCAGGTTTTCAACACTTGTCCTTCATGTCCTACTTTACTTTATGCGGTGCCCACATTTTCTTCTGGTCACTCAGTTTACCCAAAAAAATATGCAAGATAAGCTTTTTGTACAAAGTCAGATTTGTTTGAGTCCTTTGTTAGAGTGTTACACAATAACCACAAATGTAACAAAATATCAGGATTAATCTGGAACTATTCGAGTTTTGGATGACATATTCAACAACAGCTGATTTAACAGCAGTAAATTTGCTAAGCTTGAACAACTGAACTTCTTATATAGCCATGAAATGCAGGCATCAGCAGTTTGAAACTGTTTAACAAGTTATATCGATTGCATATTCAGAATTCCTTTTTTTCATATTCAGCTTGTCTTTCTCCACATCAACTATCTTTTTGAATATTTAGCATATCTAAATAACATATGTATTTATGTGTGCATATAATAAATAATAATGTTACACTATAGTTATGAGTTTCTGAGTAAACAGCACTTTCCAGCCTACTAAAATAAATAAAGATCATATCACAAAAAAACAAACATTGTCGTAGTCAACAAAGTTGATGTAGACCTGAGTAATAATTTACATTGTTTCAGTTTATAGTTTTTCCTCAGCAATGAGCTCACTCACTTTTTCCTGTACCTCATCTTGAGGTGGGTATATGTGTGTTATTTATTTACAGGGAACCAGGGGTAAAACTGGGTACACAAAGTAAGGGAGGAGAGGAACAAACAGAAGTCATAAACAGCAATGTGATATACTGACAATGCTAAATAAACAAACAAACAAATAAAACCAAACAAACAAAAGAATTTTGCAATAAAAATAATTTAATTTGTAAAAAATTCAGAACTAATGTTCTCTTAAATCAAATAGCTGATCTCTTTCATATTTTTAGCTAAATTGCAAGTGATCTGTGTCTGCTGGCATTCTGCTCCATCCAAATGTTAATTTCTTCGAATTGAATAACAAAAGCTCAGACAATGACAGCGTAATATAGTGGTGCAGGGGCTTTTCTGATTGTTCCTCCTGTTTGCTGTTATCCAGATGGGGTGATGTTTTGTTTATCTAATGTGCAGCATCTGTTCACTATAACATAAACTCATAGTTAAGCACCGAAAAAGACAAAAGAGAGTCTAGATAGAGGTAAGAAGCATTTCATAATACAAGTGTTCCCTCGCAGTTCACCTTTCACAGCCTCGGTGCATCGCAGGTTTTCAAAAATATTAATGGAAAAAATATTTTGCAGATTTTCGCTGTTTCCTGGGTTTTTGCGGAACTTTTACATTTAAAAAATCACAAAATTTATTTAAAGAAATATATTAAAAATATTGGATTTACAGTAAATAGCTGTTGTATCTACTCAGTGTGTAGGATATGACGTGCTGTAAGCTCGCTACGGACGGAGCACGTGTGATACGAGAGTGATGTACGGTGTGTTAAGTAAAGAGAACATTCAATTACTTCAGAGTGTTGTTTGATTATTCAACAGTTAAAAACACTACAATAGAGTATTTACTCAGCGGATGAATACTCACCAAAAACGAGAAGTAAGACTAGAGCATCGGCCGCCTGAGTCTCTACTTGCTGACATGACAAGTTTTTATCTGTGGTGTTGTGTTCTCTGTTTGTGTTTTATAGACTGAATTCATCCAAGCCCTACGATGCCACCCAAACGATCTGCAAGT
This sequence comes from Parotocinclus haroldoi, assembly GCA_034779995.1. Taxonomy (NCBI): domain Eukaryota; kingdom Metazoa; phylum Chordata; class Actinopteri; order Siluriformes; family Loricariidae; genus Parotocinclus; species Parotocinclus haroldoi. The sequence goes on from JAUZST010006725.1 coordinate 10,622, forward strand.
TCTGCGGCTAAAATAGTGTGGTCCTGAAACGTAACCCCCGCAATAAACAAGGGAACACTCTGTGTGTGTATGTATATATGTATATATATATATATATGGAACGCTGCAATGGAGAATAGGGAAGGAGGGAAAAATGAAAAGAAAACTGGCTTGTGATACTACCGTTTATGGTCTTTTATTACCCAAACCTGGTGTCCGAATAACGTAATTCTGGATCGGACCCCTTTTCTTCTGCGCCGTGTTTTCTGTTGTATTGCCCTGTAAACGCTGATGAGATTGCATGGTGCAATTCAACAAAATAGCTTTTAAACTTTTTAATCAGATTACAATACAGTCACATAGTCCTGCGTCAATGCTGCTCACTTCCAAACACGTTAAAATAAAAAAACATTATCTTTCTTCTTATTATTATTTTTCATTAGCTCCTGGGTGACAGGGTGACAGTGATTAGCACTTTTGCCTCACAGCTCACGAAACTGACACTGCCTATGTGGAGTTGTGCTCCATGTCTCTGCATGGGTGCGTCCCACATTCCAATGCCATTCCATTAGTCATTAATCGTATCAACATTAATTATATATATTCCTATGCACAGACTAATAGATTCACAGTAGACACATCTAACTTAATTGTTTACCAGGTTTAAATGCCTTGATGGAATGCAGGGCTGTATACTGTACTTCTGTAATCAACTAAATAACAAACAGCTGTAAAGATTGGAAAGTCTGCATTTCACAGCACTGCTTTCACCATCAAGTTGAGGGACACAAACATACATCAGACTTCCTGCTCACCCAGCTTCGTAAAGAGAAAGGCAAACACACAGAATTACAAAATCAACATATAAAAGCACCAAAAGAAATAGCAGTATTCTCTGTGCAGAGTGCAAATCTTACACAGCCATAAACCATTCTATTTTCACCACTGAAGGGAATGTCAATAATGTAGCATTACACATGGCTGCGTGAAAACCCCACTCATAGTCTGAAAAATCAGAGCTCTTGGGTAAAGTAGGTTAAGTCAAGATCTTTCTCATTCAACAAACTGAGATCACATGACGTATGAATAAGAAAGACAAAATATACTTCTGTACAGAGGTAAACAAAATGTGGTGCAACAGCTATATTGCATCATATGGTGACTGGTTTTGTTTATTAGCTTATTTAATGTTGCATTAGCATCAATGGCTATATTTATGTCAGACACACTAGTCATGGGCCAATTTAGAGAGCGCAATTACCCTATTGTACATTTTTGGAATGTGGTAGGAAACCAGAGTACCAGTAAGAGTAAACCCATGCAGACATGGGGAGGACATTAAAACTCTAAAAAGGTGAAGCTAAAAGGTTAAAGCTAGCGATCTAGGAGCTGTGAAGTAACAGCACTAACCACTGCACCATCATTCCACCCCTTGTATTTGGGAATTGGAAGCACTAAAGTGAAGCAGAAAGACCTTATGCTCTTCTTATTGTTACAGTATTGCTATGCAGATTGATAAAAATGTTTGCTTGAAACAGAGAATAAAGTTAGAGGAGGAACCAAAGCACCAACACCCAGAGGAAAATTACCTGAGAAAAATTACATTGCAATATTAGTAAAAATATTCTAAATAATTAGATGTCAAAGAAAAAAATTCTTATCATAAGTCCTTTACAGCAGACATCAGGGGCCTTTAGATCATCTTTAGAAATCACAATCTCCTTTTAAATATATTATTAGATTATTTTAAATGTCTGTTATTAAAATAAATAATTCAGTTTTATAAAAGAGGCCCCTGATGACATAGAGAAATATGATAAGGAAAGGTCTTACCATTTCCATTCTCTGAGATCTGAATATTTTAAATATTTTGTGATACAGATTCTGGATTCCAAATATAAATAAAGTAGTTGGAACGTTGACAGTGAGCTAAAATAAAAAATATCTACAATTTCAACCAGATGAACGTATCCAAAATTTATCTGAATAACCTACTAAAAGTATCACTAAAGCAAAAGCATGAGTTATGTTATCAGCTTTGTCCCATGCCTGATTGTCAAGAAGAAGGGTGTGTGTGCGCCCTAGCTCAATTAGTCTAGAAATGACCCTGGTCCCTGCCTAAGATTCACTCTTGAACAGAGCATGAACAGTAAATGTTCTGTATGCTGTATTGCTGTGTGTGTGAGTGTCTTTATCCGTTATGCACAGCATTCTGCTGAAGGGTCAGAAGTTAAGTATTAACCTTAAGCTAAGCAGACAGCAGTCTCTCTCTCCACCATTGATTCGGCAGATCATCATTTGCATCATAGATTTCCTCAAGTGAAGCCATTAATCTGACACGAATGTAATGACAGGGGTAATTTCTTAAGTAAGTGACATTCCAAAGTAGTGCTTCAAGTGAAATTCAGTAAAAGGACTCTTTTGGAAGAAATCCAGCTGATGTAATGGGATTGATAGATGAAGCATAAAAGTCTCTGATGCTGAAGAATGATTTCTGCAGATAAGCTTTTTTTTGCACTTCCAAACACGGCAAAAATCAAAACAATTAAACAGTTCACAATAAGAACTGCAATCACACAAATTAATGTACTATTATGTGGCATGTTAAGGTATTTCTACCCCATCGATTAGTTGAAAGGAACAACCATATGAACCTCTTTCCAGGTAATGGGTTTTTCTTATCACATGACAGGTACTGGCATTTGTTAGATAATGTATAGAGCTAGTATCACCTGGTATCAGAAACTCTGGTTAAAATGTCTGTCCACTTTATTAGACAAGCTGACCATGTAGACAGTTTATCTTACACATTCACTATCTGCAAAACGATTACTTAAGTTTTCCACTCTATTCCTTCACTGATTGACAATCTTTCCAATACATATGTTCCTCATCCTTTCTTAGACCTTTGGTAGAGTTTCAATAATGTGTGACAGAAGGACCCATATTACCAAAGCTCAACCTGCTTGTCACAGACAGCGAAGCAGGACAGGCGTATTTCTCAGCAAAGATTAAACATCAGCTTCTGTTTACACTTTAGCCTAGATTAAATGTGGCAGACTGAAACAAAATAATAAGGAGGTCGTCCAGCTATTTACAGCTGTATAAACACAAGTAGGAGAGCAAATTAAAGAGGAGGAAGAGGAGGAGATGGAGGCGTACGTGGGGAGGTCTGCAACACTGAAAAAAATCATTTCCCCACAAATTAAAAATCTGCGGTCCCTGTGCTACTGTGGTGGCTTCCCTCTGCTGCTTTCTGATAGAAATGTGAAGACGTCAGCGCTGGAGAGCACAGGCATCACCTTCACAATTTAATACTGCCTCTGTACTTAACCTAAACACTATGGGCTGCTCCATAAACAAAGTCAACACAAACAAAACTGCTCTCTTTCTAATAACAAATGTGATTTTAATAAAGGTTTTATTTTATTCTAAATACTGAGTAAGTATTTCATGAATCTACATTGATGAATCTTGTTTATTTTAAGGGTCACTGAACTATTAAACTCCTTAAATCTCTTAAAAAGCCATGTTAAAAAAAACTTAATCAGTGCTTCATCAAGGACAGAAAAGGAGAAACACATTTCCCCCATCAACACAAGATAAAATGAGTTAAATGGCTCATTATTTTCTGTTTGAAGCTCACATGTTGATTGAGTATTTAGGAGAAAATGCATGTGTGTGATTGATGTCCTTTCACAGTTGTTTATGTTAATCATGAAGACAAGGAAATGATTTGTGATTTAGAGGACGAAATGAACAGTCATGGTCAAAGGTTTTGAGAATGGCACAAATTTTGGTTTTCACAAAGGTTGGTCCATCAGTTTTTATGTTGGCAATTTGTATTCATTCTAGATTTTAAAGAGTGATCAGAGTTCCCTTCCATTTAAAAGAGCTTATCACAAAAATGACTGCATTCCAGTAACTGCATTTGAGCCCTACAAAAAAATTATTTTAATATCATTTCAGTGATTATTGTTAGGGAGCCTACCGTGCGCCGCCGAGCTGCTCGTCGCAGCCATCGCCGTCCGCCATTACAGAGCGATCCGTAGA
>JAUZST010006726.1:0-14652 GCA_034779995.1 Parotocinclus haroldoi
AGTTCTTACTCAATTCCAGTCAACGTTTGAAGAACTTATCCAGTGGGATCTGATACCTTCTCTTGACGGACTGCACTCAAGAAAGTGGTGGGCGTGGTCACCTCCCGCTGGTTTTGCTCTTGTCAACACAACTTCCTCCCATATCTCGCTGACCCGCTTTGTATTCGCTCTAAGTGGAAACTTGTGGCTTCTTTTTCTTATTCGCTCTCGCGTTCTTTGGTCCGATTAAATGGAATTTTGGTCCAAATAAGCAAATAAAATTACAGGTATATAATAGGATTTGTTTTTGTACTTTAGGATTCGTTCCGAATAAGCGGCTGCTCCCATTAACCGGTGGTCCAATTAACCGGATTCGATTGTATTTAAAGAAAATCTAAACCTTCAAATATTTTCTAAAACAAGGTAGAGAGAAAGTAACGTAGAGGAAGCAGAGACTCAGGAAAGCGTGGTAATATTAACTGGAGCTCGATTGTTTATGCGTGCATTTCTAAGCCCTAACAAAGCTTAAGTTTGCGCGTTTGTGGTTTTGAGTAATTTGTTTTATGCATACTTTCTGGCTTCTGGGGGTTCCGTGTTGATATCGTGTGTTTAAATGGACAAAATATGTGGTCATTTTGTTGGGTTATGCTGAAAAAAGCGTGCAACTGCGACCAAACAACCCCAGAACTGTTCGAGTTAACTGGATCTCAGAACTGTTTCTCCACCATAACTGATGCATGCAGAGGTTTTACGTCTGACCTGAAAGTGAAACATGAGTGAATGGGTTAATGATCCATTAAGAGAATTAATGAAAATCCCAAATGCTCTCCTCTTCTTTTTTTAACTGATAAGCTGAGGTATGGCGGGAATGTGACCCGGGCAGTCTGAGTAAACAAAGAAATGATCATTTTCAGGGAGTGGAACTTTTGGAAGGGGGAAAAATAAGAAAGGCGGAGACTCACTTTAGGGCTGTGTTAGGGTGAAGGAAGAGGGGTGCTGGGTCTCAGCTGTGGGCCCAGAGTGCAGATGCAGCGTTTTTGTCTGGGTAGGGGTACGGTGAGAAGGAGTCTGTTCGTCTTTAAGTGTGCGCGCGAGAAAATGCGTTTTTAACACGTTTTTAACACTGGGCTTGACCAGCGTGGCTCCACGGCGCCGTGACTACCAGTCAGACTCTGGGGCTCTGTGTTGACCCAGCCTTTGATCTACTCCCTGTAGTTAATAGGATTAGTGTCCTCTCACTTTGTAACTCCCTAGAGCTGGCCCTAAGAGCACCATCAGGTAATCGCCGTTTAGACTCACCCGCCGAAGCCCAGTCTGCAATCTTATCTCTTATCTCGCGCTCTGAGATCAACGGTCCTTTGGCGTAGATCTTCTTTGAAATCTTCAGCAGATAAAAATACAGTACATATATTGATGCTTGGACTAAGAGTTCTGAAAATCATTGTTTTGCGACCCTTACGTGCATATGAACAGCTCAGCTGGTAATATGATAAAAGAAATAGACCAGACTCGAACCCAGGACTCAGTGGGCAGATGGTGGGTGAGCGAATTGTCGCTGCACCACTCGAGTGAACCTTGAGCAAAGTTATTAGGTTATACTGATAAGTTTGTGCTTCAAATCGAAAGCAAGAACACGCAGACCTATGTTAACTAAACTTTGCTTTGTTTTTTTAAAGATTTTATTTTATTTTTTTAAAGATTTGGATGGTAATGCTGATTTTGCGTTACTTCCTGTGGGATTTTTCACATCACATTCCAAATCATTTTGAATGATATGAGCATAGTATAGGAGTCCCAGTTTTGCAAACGTGCTGCATTTAGTTAACATTCTTTAAAAAACAAAGGCTTTGAAATCAGCAGTCAGCCTTTAATGAAGTACTTTGACATTCTAGATAAGTGTAGCTTTAGAGGTTACAACAAAACATTGTTTTATTCCTGATAAAAAATGCCCACTAAAGATCAGCATGTTGTACTTTGCTAGTAAAACTAGGTAGAGGTTACCATGAAAACATTTTTTAAACACCCTGACTCAATTTAATGTCATATTTTATTGTTTTGGGCCATAAATAGTTTTAGTCTAACTGTTTTTTTCCTGCAGTGCTACCTGCCTTCAGTGAGGTTCTTTTTATATTGGTTAAAAGAACAGAAACGAAATGTCTGTGACCCATTAAAAATACACCAATAAAGTATTAATCAGCCAAAACTCTTTTGTCAGTTACCCGTTAAATGTGTGTTTCCCCCTATTAGCCGTAGCAATGCAGCTAAGCTAAAACGGGACCCTTTAAGTTTGGATGCTAACTCTATTCAGTGAGGTAGCTTCTTATTCATACAGTTATGTAGCTATAGCAAAGCAGCTAAGCTAAAATGGGCACGTTTTAGTTCAAATGCTAACTCCATCTAGCTTCTTATTCAGTCAGTTATGTGGCTAAGCTAAACCAGCTCAGCTAAAATGTTTTTGTTTTTAGTGCGCTCTCGTTGTAGCAAACCAGTTAAAGCTAGGATGTGTTTTGGCTGAAGTGCTAAGTGCCTCAGATTAGTCTTTTATATTCTAGACGAACCTGTGGCTGTAGCAAAGCAGCTAAGCTAAAATGTGACCCTTTTAGTTCCGACGCTAACTCTATTTAGTGAGGTAGCTTCTTATTCACTCAGTTATGTAGCTATAGCAAAGCAGCTAGGCTAACATGTTTTTGTTTTATTGCTCTCTCGCTGTAGCAAAGCAGCTAAATTAATGTGTTTTGGCTGAATTGCTAAGTGCCTCAGATTAGTCTTTTATATTCTAGAAGAACCTGTGGCTGTAGCAAAGCAGCTGAGTTAAAACGGGACCCTTTTAGTTCAGATATTGAGGTAGCTTCTTATTCAGTCAGGTATGTACCTAAGCTAAACCAGCTAAGCTAAAATGTCTTTGTTTTCAGTGCTATCTTCCTGTAGCAAAGCAGTTAGAGCTAGGAGCTTAAAGCTAGTTTTTTATATTCAAGACAAAACGTCGGCTACGCTCAGGAAAATGTACTCTATTACTAAATGCATAGTAGAAATGTGAACATTATGGTCAAACTTTGAAGTTCACATTAAAACCGGTGAGCTATTTACAGTTTTACTATGTAATCTCTCAGTATATTTTTTTTTCCCTGGGGCTAGCAAAGCAGTTAAGCTAAAGTGAGGCTGTTTTTGCTCACATGCTAACCGCCTTCAGTTCAGTTTCAATTCAGTGTGGGGTTTTTTTCCGTTTTCATTACAGCATGTATTCTTCCAGAGCAGACTGGACTTTTCTTATTCCGGATAAAAAGTGCAGCTGTAGAAAATCCACTGAGATGAAATGTACATGTAATCGTTTAGCACACCTTTATCCAGACTGGCTCTTTTCTTTTGGTATTTGGTTTCCAGTGGAGTGGGAATGCCAGTGGTGTGATGAGCGAAAGCTGTAGGCCGTGACAGATTTTCGTGTTCAGCTTTTACTCAAGAACCTCTCTCTTTAGGAAAAGTCAGCTCTCGTCAGGAAAGCACCGCTCCGAGAAGCTTGGGAACGGAGAATAAACTTCCCGTTCGTGTCGAAACTTGCAGTGCCATGTTGTTTAACCAAATCTGTTTAACGTCGCAGCGCTTCCAAGGTGGCAGGAGAGCCACTGGCCGAGCCTTGTTTTTATTGCATTGTGGGAACGCTTGGATAGAAATATCGGACGTTATCGGACGGTGCTGTTCCACACAGGGCAGAATGCTGTTTTACAGAAACTTTGACAATCAAGTCCAAATGTCATTAGGTTCCTGAGGTTAAGGTTTGGTGGAATATTTATTATCTACGGTAGGCGTTGTGTCAGCGGGAAGTCCCCACAGAGATGGCTGGACAAACGTGTGTCCTTATGATCTCAGGAAAACCCGGCTTTTTTCACTTGTAAGGATCGATTCGCAGGCTCTCACTTTCTTTAATTGCTTTTATACAAAAATTGAAAAGCTTAAGGAGCCTGAACATTTGCTTTAGGTTACTGAGGTTATGGTCGAGGATGATGGTAGGGGTAGCGTTGATTTGCCACAGTATGCCACAGGTTTTTTTTTTTTGTCATTTACGTCCAAATTGTCCAAGGATACCGGAACAAACGTGTGACCATGTTATTAAATCGTGATTATTTACTATTACATGCATTTGCTTTACGCGGTATTTGTATTTTGAATGACGTTCCGAAGGTTTGACATGGAGCGTTGCCTCATTAGAGTTAACAATCATATGTTTCTATTCGGTATCTGTTTTTTTTTTTTTCTCCAAAAGAGCTATGTCTAATTCCACTTCTGCAAAACTCAGGGTCTCTGGCTGCTTCTTTTCGCCCTTAAACAATCGACAGTTACATTTATGGGGCGTACAATGTCCCATGACTTTTACAGTGAATCCCTGAATTCGCATAGAGGAAGGGACCTCGAGCTGCAAATGGGGCTCCTGTTCCGTAATGGACACCCAGTTACGTCCGTGTGGCACCTAGCCTGGCTGTAGACACGGGTCTCCCTGGTAGTCGGGATGCTGGAATCCTGCTCGTATCTGGAATTTGTTCTGATCATCTTGACTATGTGAGGTATTTTTAATAAGCCTTTATAGACATTTCAAAATATCAGAGAAAACCTTTTCGTTCCATGAAAAGCCCTGCTGGGACTCGAACCCAGATCTCCACGGTGTACAGTCTGATAATGTAGAACCAAAGTGATTGTGGGAACCAAGGAGGCAGTGGCGGTGGCAGTGTAGCACCTTGAAGTCTCTCCGGTTTGATAAAAGTGGTTTAATAAGAACAGATTTAGTCTCACAATCTTAATAGCCTTATAACACTAGACTGGCCAGCCAACATCAGGCCCGCTCCTCATGCTGCCTTGTTGTTTAAAGGAACTCAAATTTGTTTACAGGGCTGCCTTGGGACCATGTCATCGTCATAGTGATTTGTCCCAACCACACATCTTATTCTAAAAGGCCAGCGAGAAGTGAACGCTTTCCCACAGGAACATTTCTGATCCCTGATCTGAGGTTCTCTGGCTATTATCGCCACACACACACACACACACACACACACACACACACACACACACACACACACACACACTTGGAACAGACACTTAACCCTTCCTGGACGTTGCGTTCCTGAAGACCTGTGTACGATACAGTGTTTGCAGGCGTTTGTGCTTTGTCATACGAGCGAGTCAAAGCCTTTGGAACTCGAGCAGCTCATTTTGACTGCGGTATTAATATTGTCCAATGAGAGCTTCGCCCTGCCTTCCTTCAGAGCAGAAGAGCGAGCTGTTTTTGTAGACGACCTGTAGGACTGGTTTTACCGATGCAGGTTGAGCCTCGCTCTCAAGTGCGGCCATGGTTTTGAACTGAGCATCGAAAAACAATTCCAGTCATCAACCCTCAACCTTTCAGACCTGCCGTTTAGTTTTTTGTTTTTGTTTTTTTGTTTTGGATCGGTGTGAAGTGTGAGGTGTGTTTTGGCTCCAGCATGACTGTCGTGGGCGAGGCTGTACAGGGCTTCGGCGTAGATGCCGTAGAGTTTTAAAGCATGAATAATTAAGTGAGCAGTTTTTTTTTTTTTGTTGATCACGTGTGCATGGGGTTGTTAGATTGGGTTTCGTCCTGAAATCCTTTGATACGCTTTAGAAAACCTACAGTCGAATTGATCCTGTAGATGGTTTGACCCAGATTGTCATCATGACTGGCCCAAAGCGTCACAGTGAAATCGATTTCATGCCATTACAGGTAAGGCAGCAGACGACTTTGCTGTGCCGAGCTGGTTGATCCACTTGCTGGTTTATCTAAGGGTCAAATCTTTACAGATTTTAAACACGCACTTACACAGACAGAAGGATTTAAGAGATTTAAGAGGCATGTCATGTTGGTAGTTAAACAGCAGCCTATAGTCAAACATACAGGACTGCTTCCAATTAGAGCTTCTGTTTGCTTTCTTTGTTGGTCCGGTCTCCATTATTATATAATTGGATAATTCGAGGGAATAACCGTAACGATTGTGATTCATCATTAGATTTCACAATCATGCGTTTTTCAAAATGCCTTCGTAAGCACCTGGTTCATTTTTAAAAGCACCACTGGGACTGTGGTGCTGAAATGGTTGAGCTACTGGGATAGAGAACAGAAGGGTCAGGGTTCAAATCCCACCTATGCTAGGCTGCTACTGTTGGGCTCTTGAGTCAGAACCTTAACCCACAGTTACTTGGCCTGTAAGAGTGGCAGATCAGTTGCGCGTCATTCCGGATGAGAGGAGTCTTCTAAAAGACTAAATGTAACTGCTTCATTTGAATAATTTATTCCGGCTCAGATTTGTTGTGCAATGTAATGTTTGTAGATAAACAAACTTCACCCACCACAAATATATTTCTAGATCTATCCATCTGCCATGCTGTCTAAGCTGTGATGTTTTATTTATTATATTCTATTATTATTATTATACTATTTGATTTATTCCATTTAGCTTCTGTAGCATTTAATCTATTATTGTAAATGTTTTATTTAGGTCCTTAAGGTTAGATCAGTTCGTACATATAACATCCAGGCTGCCCAAGGAGGTCCCTTTTGAGCCTTGGTCCTTTCAGGTTTCTTCCTCATCACATTTAGGGAGATTTTCCTTGCCGCTGTCGCCCTTGGCTTGCTTACGGGCGGCAGTGGGTCCAGGTAGTGATAGAGCTTGACCTGTCTGTCATCTCTCTATATTGTAAGGCAAGTCCAGTTTATTTCTATAGCGCTATTTTCAGTGGTGCATTGTCTCAAAGCAGCTGTACAATCTTACATTATCTTAAAAGGCCAATCCCAAGTTGACAGTGGAAAGGAAAAACTCCCTGAAAGTAGATGGAAGAAACTTTGGGAGGGCCAAGACTGAAAAAGGGACCCAACCTGATTGGGTGGCCCAGATGTTAATTAAGTAAATTATTAAAAATAATAATAAAATTAAGTAAGCAATAATATTTAAGTTAGTAATACAATAAGTAACAAAATAGATTTTAAAATCTGTTACCTCTAGAACCCCCCCCCACCACCACCACCCCCAAAACCTTGGGACAGCCCCCTGCCATGTGCCAAAATAGAAAGTCTGTATACAAGCGGTTTTAAACGGACAGATCTTTATAACAAATCAATATTTTCCTCTTTGTGCTCACAGCAAACATGTCGGCTGCAGATAAGTACTTGTACGTGGACCGGACCGTCGTCAACAACCCGCTGGCACAGGCCGACTGGGCCTCCAAGAAGCTGGTGTGGGTCCCGTCGGAGCGTTTTGGCTTCGAGGCCAGCTCGATCAGAGAGGAGCATGGCGACGAGGTGCTGGTGGAGCTCGCCGACTCGGGCAAGAAGGTCCGCGTCAATAAGGACGACATCCAGAAAATGAACCCGCCCAAATTCAACAAGGTGGAGGACATGGCCGAGCTCACCTGCCTCAACGAGGCGTCCGTGCTGCACAACCTGAAGGAGAGATACTACTCAGGTCTCATCTACGTAAGTCTACACCTGCAGACCTAACTGAACGTGAAACAGCCACGATTTTTACTGGTGTGGGTCTGTGTGTGCACGTGTGTGTGTGTGTATACTGTCTGCGTTCACACGCGTTTTCGCAAGCATGTGCATGCATGTGTTTTTGTGTGTTTTTATGCATGTGTGTTTATGTGGGTTTGTATACTGTGTATGCGCACGTGTGTGTGTGTGTGTGTGTGTGTGTGTGTGTGTGTGTGTGTGTGTGTGTATGCGGTGTGCACGTGTTTTCATTCATGTGTATGTGTCTGTTTTTGTGTTTATACGTGTTTGTAGGTGTGTGTGTGTGTGTGTGTGTGTGTGTGTGTGTGTGTGTTTGTGTTTGTGTTTGTGTTTGTGTTTGTGTGTGTGTGTTTGTGTTTGTGTTTGTGTGTGTAAACTGTGTGTAAACTGTGTGCGTCTTCACTCAAACGCAAGATTGTTCTACTGAAATGTGTTCTACAGCCTCTAATTCCTCTAGGGTTGCCAGATCCAGTGAGGGGTAAAAAACATTCAAGTCAATGGAAAAAGAAGGCCAAATATTGTCAAGTCATTAAACGTGGCCTGAAAACACACAGTGTAATCCGATCGTAAATCCCATCAACAATTTTACGCGCACTTGAGCAATCAGGGAAAAAAAAGCTCTGTGTTTACACGACCCGAGCGGTAATCAAATTTCTACTTTGCAATCGGGAAATAATTGTACAGAAACGCGCGACGTGAACGTCGAACCTCAATATTAAATCCGTCCTCCACAGAGTGCCCGATAGCCGTTCTAATCCTGAAAACTGAAAACGCTGATTCGAGTCGGGTAACTGCTATACAAGCTATGAGTAATCTGGTTACTGGGATAAATTTCCAGCTCTCTCGCTGGGATTTCGTCGTCTGATCGTCCTCTTTCTAGATCAAAGAATGCTGTTTGAATAATTGGAGTTACTGCAGGAATCCGGCTATGATCGGATTATTAAGTGCATGGTAAAACGGAGCACTGTTCTTGACTCGTGACCAGTTAAATCCAGTTCGTTGGCCTGATACGTAACCCTGCTGGTTATGCCGCGCGAGTTCTGAACTCTGTAACCAATTATTTTTAGCTGGAGGGGCAGACAGTTTTTGGACACAAAGACGTAAAGTGCAAGGTTGTATTAACAGGGCAGTATGTGCTGGTGAAGGCGTACAGCTGCTGGCTCAGATTAGCCGTATGTCAAAACAGCCTGTGGCCTGCCTGGATCTCATCCCGCACTGAATATCCCCATGTACTCCTCTAATCATCCTGTGTGTGTGTGTGTGTGTGTGTGTGTGTTTAGAGTTCAGTGATAAACAGGAAACTCCAGGGAACAATATACACCAGGGATGAGAGGGAGGGAAGGGGGACCCAGTAGATGATGTATTTACAGAGAAAATATGTATGAAGGAGAGAGGCCAGTACAGAAGACATTCCTGATCTTAAACTGGACCTGAATGGAAGCTTCTCCTCTGATGTTTAAGTGAAAAAGCATGTCAGCTGCCCATATATCCAGATCCCAAATGGTGACCGAGTCAGGATTCTGTCTTATTATTTACCAATTTACCATGGTGGTTGTGTAACCTCACACTGCTAGACAGTGACTTTGAAGAGCGCTTAAGCTAGTTTGAGCCGAACACCGTCACCTCTGGGCATTTTATTTAGCTCCTAGTGTTCGGGGTTTCGAGGCTTTTTCTAAAGCTGCCTCGCGAAACCGAGTGCGTTTACATGCAGTTAATGATCCGACGATGGGAAACCTCTAGGTTTACGTGAATCGGATTTCTATTTGTGCAACGAGACAAAAATCTCGAAGCTGTGACGGCAAACTTTAACATGAAAGAATCAAATTCTTCATTTTCTGTTGAGTGTGTACCGTGTTTTAGAGTCACTATGAAATTCGTTCCGCTGCCTTTAATTCCTTTCTGTGTGGAGTCTGCATGTCTTGACCGTGTCTGCGTGGGTTTACTCCGGGTACTCCGCTTTCCTCCCACAGTTCAAAGACATGCGGGTTGGGTTAATTGATTACTCTGAAATTGCCATATTTTTGCTGTGTATATAACAAGTTCTGATATAACCTTGCGTACGTCGCTGAAATGGCCACTGATCCCGATAGCGACGTTAAGCAAAAACGAAATAAAAACCTTTTCGTGGTTGCCAGAACCTGAAAGAAAGAAGCCACAGTCGGTGGCAAAAGAACCCAAATAAAGCCAAGTCCTGACAATAAGCGCACCTGGCAACTCAAAAAGGCACTCTGCAAAGCTTCGAGGAATCATGATGCCAAACGGTGCCTTACGACAAGAAAAGCATCAGATAGGAAGGCGTGACGCATCACCAATTACGTCACATGTGAAACTGTTGTGGCATTTTCACAACATAAACAGACTTTTTTTTTTTTGGAATATTGCTCCAAGTTATGCCTCAGTATTTATTCTGTCAGTTCACGGAGTCTTTAAACCCCTTCTAGTATGTTGGTGGTTTTTACCTTATCCAGGGCGACTTGCAATTAATACAGTCCTACATAAAATGGTGGGTTAAAGGCCTTGCTCAGGGAGCCAACCGTGGTCGCTTGGCATGGATGGGATTTGAACCCTGGACCTTCTGATCCATAGTCCAGTACCTTAACCACTAGGCCACCACAGTCCTTCTACCACATACTTTGTTGTTCAGGAGCTCTGACCTGTCACCTGAGCACAGTGAGGCGTCCCTTTTTTGAAGTGGTCTTCACTCCTGAACGTTTCTCCCACGTCCGTTACGAGAACAGACTGTTCGCTTACCATCGAACAGATCTCAAAGCTTAACGTGCTCTCTTGAAACGAGATGTTGTTCCGTCTGTGAGTGGTTAAAATGTTCACTTTACAGCGGAGCATTGTCTCAAAGCAGCTTAACAATCTTATATTCTTATTATTCATTTGGAATTTGAATTATTATTATTATTTTTTCTAGTACTAATTTCAATTTTATTAATAATTTCTTTATTTTAAACTCATTTTCGTGTAATTTAATATACATTTAGTATTTGTCCAATTAACATCTAGGCCGCCCATGGAGGTCGGGTCCCCTGTTGAGTCTTGGTTCCCCCCAAGGTTTCTTCCTACCATTTCGGGGAGTTTTTCCTTGCCACTGTCGCCCTGGGCTTGCTCAGCTTGGGATTGGCCTTTTAAGATCATATAAAATTGTAAAGCTGCTTTGAGACAATGCTCCGTTGTAAAAAGCGCTATAGAAATAAAATTGAATTGAATTGAATATTCTCTTAAAAAGCCAGTCCCAGGGCGACAGTGGCAAGGAAAAACTCCTTAAATATAGACGGAAGAAGCCTCAAGACTCAAAAAGGGACCCGACCTCCTTGGGCGGATTAAATTGAAACCCTATTATGAAAATAATAAGTAAAGTAAATAATAAGTTAAATAGAAGATGTGCAAATCAGCAAAAATTCCGTCCAATACACAGTCGCTGTAGGAGGTTGGGTCCTCTGCAGGAGGCCTTTGGCGGACTCGTCAGTGTTATGCTCATAAATGTTACGAGTGGTTTTGTAGCTTGTGGAGACGCTGGTAGAAAAAAAAAAACCAGTCTGATCATTAAGCGTGCAATGGCAATGTGTGTTTTTCATTATTAGAGCAGATTTCGTTTGCAGCGGGGGCTTAAGCTTTATCCACGTAATCGCAGTCGCTCTGTTCCCAACCCGGGGCTTGCGTACTTGCGGGATGAATTGCCAAAATATCTTTTGAAACCGTTTGATTCTCTCCGGCTCCGTCTGGGCCTCGTCGTCGTTCCAGATGCCCGTTAGATCCACAATGCGCTCATTGTTCGGTTTCTCTGTTTACAAACAATCTGAGGTTGTCTGAGCCGAACGACAGCTCTGCCGATTGTGTAGTGTACCACGGTGTGGCCGCTCAGCAGCGCTGATGTTATCTCCAGCGTCGCGTACCATTAGGTCCCAACGGCGATGTAGCTGGAGGACTGGAAGAGGCACGGAATCAGAAATACCAGTACGATGGAAAATGAGCTTTGAGGGAGTCCCAGTGCTCTCACCATCCAACCTAAGGCATCATGTGTGCAGTGTTTTACCCTGAATGCCCCCCCACACCTACTGCACCCAATAGCCCATAATGAGAAACGGAAAACAGTACTTGAGAAACATGAAGTAAACAGCCTGGAGCTTTAAGGTGTTTTGAGCTCCAAATGGACCTTCGTTTATCTTTACTTCCATAAAGCCCAGATTGGTGGCGCGATGCATTGATGATTGAGTTCAGCCAGAGTGCCCATTTGTTTCTTGGTCACCTCTCTTACCGAGGCCCTTTTCCCCTGATGACTTGGCTTAGAGGGGGCGGTCAGCTCTAGGAAAAGTCCAGGCTTCTTCCACGTAAGATTTTTGGAGGCCACGGTACTTCTGGGAACTTTCAGTGCAGCAGAGTTTTTATAGCTCGCCCGTGCCTCCACACAACCCCGTGTCTGAGCGCTACAGGCAGTTCTTTCCTCCTCATGGCTTAGGTTTTTCTCTGATCTGCATCGCTAGCTGTGAGATCTTAAGACAGGCATGCGTCTTTCCAAATCCTGTCCAATCCATCGAATTTACCGCAAGTTTACTCAATCAAGGTGGAGAAACATCTTAAAGATGATCAAGAGAAACCTGGAACCCAGGCCTAACGCTGACTTGAAGCAAAGGGTCCATGCCCAATTTTAGCTCTTCCTTTTTAATAAAGGTGCATAGTTCTAAAATTCAGCTTTCACGTTTCTCATTATGGGGCACTGAGTGCAGGTATTTTCTTAAAAATATATATCATGGTGGCCAAATCTTAGCCGACAGACGTAAAGGTATTCAAAGGCCTTTGATCATGGCATCATGTAGCCTTACGTAAACTGTAATTACACCTACAGTCGTCCTGAATAGATCTGTAAAAAATATTTTGTGCAATCACTATCCGTGTTGAACTTTATTATGCATTCTAAACTAAATTACATTCCCAAATGCACAGATCACATTATGTATTTTGTTTCTTTGTATGGGTGTAGACGTACTCCGGGCTGTTTTGCGTGGTGATCAACCCCTATAAGAACCTGCCCATCTACTCGGAGGAGATCGTAGAGATGTACAAGGGCAAAAAGAGGCACGAGATGCCACCCCACATCTATGCCATCACGGACACGGCCTACAGGAGCATGATGCAGGGTAAGTTCTGAAGTTCTCAGGATTGCTTGGTTTAATCCTTACGTTTAACATCTAAGCTGCCCTAGGATGGTTGGGCCCGGTTATGATTCTTGGGCTCTTCGTCATTTTCTTCGCTCAGGGAGCTTGCCTGCGCCACTGTCGCAATAGGCCTGGTCAGTTTCGCCATTGATTTGGAGAACAGAAGATAGCCTAGAGTTAAAAATGCTCCAAAAACAAAAGCGCTGCAGAAATAAATCCGACTTGCACACGCAGCGTTTTTCCTTTGATCAGAGGAGTAGCTGCTTTTCTTCATTTCCCAGTATTTCCTTTCTCGTCTTTAACACGGAGCTTTAATAGATCTGATGGCAAGATATCTGACTCTCACGTGTGCTGATCTCAAATAGAAAGTACCTGCTTTTATCTGACTTATTTCCTGGGCACTAAGACACTAGATAGGTCGTCTAGACGACTACGTGGGAGCTTTGGAGCAGCAGCTTTGTTTGTTCTGCTTCCATGCTGCAACACCAAACACCTGCACATTTTCATATGTCCATGCCGTCCTCGTTCAGTGGAGGAGGAGCAACAATTCGATGGCCCAATGCTGTGACGGCCGAGGCTGGAGCCCTAGCGGCTCTTTTCTGCCGCCGTGTTTTACAGAGGGGAGGCTTGGCGGGGATGATCAATCCACAGAGCTCTCCAATGGTCCAGGGTACAGTTTTAAAACGCATGTCAAGTGCCTGTGCAGGTTTGGCTCACATGCATTTCACGGTCTTTGGTTGACCCGAATTGCTTCAAATGAGGACCAGAATGGGCGGATATTTGAATTAAAATAACATCAACTTTTTTTTTTCTTCTTCCCCCTGAATGGGTCAGTGTGAGCTGGTGTTCTGAGAGACTGTGTGCCGTACACATCCTCCTGTTGTTCATTGTTCTCTCTCATTGGCCACAGAAAGGGTGGTGTTTTGGGGCTGGTAGTTGGTCTGTGTGGAAGGGGGTTGGTTAAAAAAAAAAAAAAAAAAAAAAAACTGCTTTTCTGCTCACAGAGCACCGGATCTCCGTTTCCTGTATGTGAACCAAACGCTTCCTGTCAGCAAGGCAAATTCAGAAGCTTGTGAGCAGTAGATAAGAACCATCTGCTAGGAAATGCTTCATTGAACCTAAGGGTGCACTTGGAAGTTTTTCTTCACTGATTAACAGCGGCTGCACAGTGCAGTGCTCTCCCTCATGTAGCTTTGAGTTCAGTCTGTTTGGGGTATCTTCTAACCGCTGTGTTAAGTCACTGCATGATGGAGCTGTTAGTCTGAGCTTCTGCTTCTCCTCTTATTCCCGACAGATCGTGAGGATCAGTCCATCCTGTGCACGTGAGTCAGAAGCTCCAGCAGTCAGCAAACTCTGATACAGCCTTACTCTACTACAGCTCACCTTCAATATACTCTCTGTCTGTCTGTCTGTCTGTCTGTCTCTGCCTGTGTCTGTGCTTGTCTATATGTGTCTCTTTGTGTCTATTTCTGCCTGTCTGTGCATTTGTGTCTCTGCCTGTATCTGTCTGTCTGTCTCTGCTTGTCTGTTCTTGTGTTTATTTCTCTGTGTGTCTGTCTGTGCCTGTCTGGCTCGCTCTCTTTGTGTGTTTTTGTCCGTACATCTCTGTACATGTGCCTGTCTTACTCTCTGTCTGTGCCTGTTTATTCCTGCACGTCTGTATGTACCTGTGTGTCTGTCTGTGTCTTGTGTCTGTGTGTGTACGCACTGCCTGTACCCTTCTGTCTGCTTGTGTGTTTGCCTGTCTGTGTTTATTTCTCTGTGTGTCTGTCTGTGCCTGTCTGGCTCGCTCTCTTTGTGTGTCTTTGTCTGTACATCTCTGTACATGTGCCTGTCTTACTCTCTGTCTGTACCTGTTTATGTCTGCACTTGTCTGTCGGTGCCTTGTGTCTGTCGGTGCCTTGTGTCTGTCGGTGCCTTGTCTGTTTGTCGGTGCCTTGTCTGTCTGTCGGTGCCTTGTCTGTCTGTCGGTGCCTTGTCTGTCTGTCGGTGCCTTGTCTGTCT
>JAUZST010006727.1:0-14650 GCA_034779995.1 Parotocinclus haroldoi
GCTTGGTCAATAAAAGTAACATTCACTGACTTCCACAATGTTTTCTCTTCATTTCTTTGAATGTTCCTGAAAGCCAATGAAGATGCTGGACCTAGAGGTCTGTATTAGCATGTTTCACATTACTAAACAAGGTCTGAACATAGAATGTAAAACTGCAAAAATATATTTCTTTGGAATTTCTAGAGACTTACTTTGGATTTATCTCCCTCTGATGACAATTACTTGTTCATTCTGGCTGGTGAAATGTAGCATGACCCAAAGGATTTCTACTTCTGCTGAGAAACACAGATGGTAGGGTAAGAATTTGACACCAACAGCATAATTCCAGGGATTCACCTGCCATGTGTGGAGGCAGACCATGCCAGTATGATGACCTGTCTGAGCCATCTCCCCTTCCTTTCCCATGCCACCAAGAGTCCTTCTGCCCACACCTCTGACATCACATAACAGTAGTTGCCTGTCTGTACTATATCAAAATCTGCATTTGCTGCCCCTATCACAGAATCTGCATGTACTGGTTACACCATTTTGAATATTGTTTTTGTGCATAACTTAATGGCCCTGTGTTCTGTGGAGACATGGACCAGAGATCCCACTAGGAAAAAGGAGGATTAAAAACATGAATACTAAGTAAACACATTTTGTAATAGTTCATAAACTGCCACAATTATGGTCAAATGGTCAAATGCAAAGCTAAGTCAAATCTATTTACAAATAGCACTTTTTTACAGCAGAGTAAAAAATCTCTCAAAATGGCTATACAAATATGGGTGTATATACAGGTTGGCAGAGTCAGTAGGATAGCCATATATGGAATTCACTGAGTGCAAGCAGAGGCATAACCAATCATATTGTATGTGACACCTGGAGTTACTGCCAAGACTCGAGCCTAGGTCACCACAGTTTAAGGCATAGGGGAGAACGAGCGCTTTAAATACTAAATATTTTGTATATTAATACATTTTATGCTTGAACTTGAATTACAAATAAATATTTGCAGGGTTAATGTGGTGGATTTCAGTCAGGGCTGACCCTACGCTTCAATGTACACTCCTCACAAACATTAGGGGATGTTTTAAAATGAAATATTTAGTATTTAAAAGCAGTGTATATTAACAGGTGTTTCCAATCAAAGCAATTCTCATAAAACATTATAAGTAGCAAGCTAATTATTATAACCTAATGGTTCAAAATGTAAGCATTAGGAGCATTAGGTGACTCAGGTGGTTTGTCATGCAAGAGTTGAGATGGCAGTCAGCCTGGCAGGGATTCAAAGTAATCAGCTAGTTAAGAAAAATCCATTTTTAACTACATTAATCATTTGTGATGATAATTTAGTGATAATTAGATATTTTATTCAGAGAGTTATATAGTTCTGATCGATAACTGCTGATGATAAGTACTTTATCGTCTATAATGTCTTGTACAAAATTGGTATTACAGAAACCACATTACTGCTGAAACTGCTTTTTCTTTACATTTATTTATTTATTTGGCCTCTGAGCCCAGATAAGTTAATGCCACATCTGAACGTGGTTAACACAAGGCATCTTTTTCACAGTAAAGTTTTAAGGGGCATTTGTAAATGCAACTTCATATTGTATGAATGACAGTTCTTGATGCAGTGAAGGAATGGAAATCACTAGTCTTGTTTAGACTTGTGTCTGCAGAGCAACTGGAGCATCAGGGAAAATGAAAAAACATTATGAATATCCCATGCCTATCATGTACAGTGCCAATTGTAAAATTCTCTGGAGGAAGTGTTATGATCTGGGTTTACTTTTACTGATCAGCATTGGTTAGACATAATCTGGCTTGCTGTGCTATGCTTGCCAACTCTGTTATACTGTAGGATTCAAAACTTTGTATTACTATGTTAGTGAATATACAGGTATGTATCTAAATTACAGCTGTACAGTTTTAAGTAATTTGACTAAAAACAAATTTGATCCAGGTTTGGATTTAAATGGTCACTGTAACACTTGCATGGTGGAACAAAATAATATAAAAACATGTTATTGTAGTTTTCACATATGTTGTCACCCAGCAATAAAACAAGTCACAAAGGAAAAACAACTCACAAAGGAAGTCTATTAAGCATATTTTATTGAACTCCAGCCCTTAATCCACATTGAGAATCAATAAGGTGCACTCTAGAGTGAAAAAATAATCCAACGAGAAACAATTAATTAACCCTAGATGAACAGTAACTTTAGTCATTATCTAACTATATGTCGATATTCATAAAATAATATATTCAGTGTGGTGATTGCATTATACAGACATTTAAACATCAATAAACAGTTTTTTGTTATATGGTATTAAATTTCCAAATGGCATTTACCTCCAAGTACCTACCTCCAATCAAGCATTTAGTTAAACAGCCCAACTGCCCACCTCTTGTCCTTTCATCGAAGACCCACACGTTGCCTGCACAGATGAGGAAATAAACAAACATACAAACTGCACAGCACAGCTGTCAGCACAGCACTAACAGGTTAAGTAAAATAAACTACTTAGGTGTAATCTATATGTGGTTTCTTTATGTCCATGATATATATTGTTGGTATTGATGTGAAGTTAGCATTGATGTAGTTGATAGCAGCTAGTCCATGTGTGCACCCATGTACGTAGCTGCCAATGCTAACAGATCTAATTTTAGATTCAAATGGTCAATGTACCATTTCTATGATGGAACAAAATAAAACAAAAGCAACTTAAACAATCTGGCTATAACACACTTTAAATGCAGAAACTGGGACAATTGTATTATAGATGGCACTGGATTAATTTGACAGCAGACCTGCATCCGGGCCAATGTTTGTAATTGCTTGTGTCACAAACAAGATAACTTACTTAGCCATTCTATTGTTAATGTTTCTATTTTCCTCCTGCTACTATTTGCATTATATATATATATATATATATATATATTTGACATTATACTGTTATTTGTTATTAAAAAGCAAAATATATGTATGAATATGTATGAAACATACATTTGAACTGTACGATGCACATGCTGTAAAATGTATTTATCAAATTCATTGAAAATTTAAACAAAATTGATGAAAACATTAGTAAAAACTATATATAACATATTGCATATCTCCAGTCTCAAACACATTTTGCAATAGCATTTAATTATTCTAAATTTTCAGAAATCAAATGTTTAATTTGCTTGTATGGGCTCCATATTCCTCATATTACCCTATATTTTTGCAATATTTAATAAATCTGTAACATTGTATTTAAAATACACATTATACTGATGTCCACAGGTTTTCACTGAGTTATGTTATCTTACCATACTCTCTCTTCTGAAAAGTTTAGACCATTCACATGCTGAAAAATAAATTTTGTCATTTAGAACTTCTGAAGGGCATGTGCAGACCAAATGTAAGTTATCTCATTATTACTTCTGTACAGCTGTAATAAGGAACTGCGACTGAGAACACTGAAAATGTGCCATCCTGTTACATAAATGAAATGTATTTGTTAATTTTAGCTATACTAATTTGCGTATTTCATTATATTTTCCTTAGAGCCCTTATTCTACTGAATTAGCGTAGTTCTGATCTAGCTATATTGTATGTATTTGATAATTGCGTGCTTAAAGACTCTTCCTTGCAGTCATGTTATTTTAACAAATATTAACAGGTCTGGGTAACAGTAATTGGAGTGAGTAAAATTTTAGCCAAAGACAGAGACCGCAATCAATGAGGAAGCAGCAGAGGAAACGGGTTTGGAGATGCCCAGTGATGTGCCTCAAGTTCTGTCTACTATGAAAGTGCACCAGGCACTGTTTCTGTCCAACTGCTTGTAGACAATAACAAAAATGAACTGTAGGTGCTTTAATGCAAAGTGTTTCACATTCACCCATCAACAGATGGCTCCCATGGCTCACACAGCCACAGTTCATTGGCCAAGGCCTGAAGTTTCTGGCAAATGGTGTGTGCTGAGGTACAACGGTGACTTATACACTAGCATCATCACAAATTCAAATGAAATGCATGCTGTGATCCACTATATGCAAAGGACCGTGTTCAACAGGTTTCTCCAGTCCAGAACATCAATCCATCATAACATATTTTGGTACCATGCTGCAAGAAATTAATATGGGTAAACACCTGCTGTTGGTGCTGCTGGTTTGTAGGGGTGTGGTCCAGGAAACCACTGGGTTTACGCCCGCTCGAATGATGTTAAGGCGTAACCTGCGCACCCTGGGGGAACTGAGCTTTGGCATGCCCCAAGGTGATAACGTGGACAACAGTACTAGCTGTGGGTACGTACAATATGTTTATTTATTAGTAGTGAATACAGAAATTTGAGCCTTTATATAATATCTTTAGCTTGATCCAGAAACACCCGTAGCATGCTGTAAGGAGTAAGAGGCACCCGCCAACTTCTCTGTCACCCCAAAACCTTCTACCCTCCTTTCTATCTCCACATTCTTTGCTGTGAAGTAGTATCAGCACATAGCGCATCTCTTCAACAAAGAAATCTCACACACCCAGGCATGCATTGCCATGCACACTCACAGATACACTAACAAAAAAATACACACAGAAATAATTGTTTCTTAGTGCTCATTCCTAAAAACCATATTAATAGGATGCATAAAGAGGGAACTCATGAGTGATGAAAGCTTGGAAGCCAGGCCAACCTAGTCCAGCCCAATTCAGCCTACTTTAAAATGCTGGAAGAATGCAGTATGTTTGGAAATAGTGCCGTTTTGGATGAGATTCTATTTGTAGGTTCAATGACTGCATTAAAAAGTGCTCTGTCAGGCATTGCATACAAAATACAATTACAGTATTAAACAGGCTTGTCATAAGGGCACATTTACAGTTTGAGGGTAAATTGCCAGGGCCACTGGTCTTAATAGTCCCATTGTCTTTTACATAATGTGATTGGTTTGGTACATTATTTAACTGGGGAATTGGTGGCACCAGGATTCTCCATGGACAGAAAACAAGCCTGTGGCGGAAGTGTCATGCTTGAGTGTGTATATGAGTGCATGTTGCACCCTGTGTAGGGTTGCACCAGTTTTCAACAGTTTTTTTGCTGTAATCTAAAGGTGGCAATTTGTAAGTGTGTAAAATGTAAGCCATTTGAAGCTACTTTATTTTTGTTTGGGTCTTTAAATGCTATAATATGTAATGCTGAACATGTCAGGTTTGTCAGAGTACACTTATTTTTTTGGTACGTAATTGTTTAGCATGCTAGCAAGCTGTGTTTCCCATCATTAACTAAGGTAGTGTTTTAGCCCAATCTACCCATTAAGGACAATTTTTTAAATCATTTTGCTTCAAGAATAGCATTTCTAGTTAAAGCTGTAAGACATGCTTGTTGGTTAAGGGTTTATTTTTATCTGCTGACAGTTAAAGTTAACAATACTGCAAGCATTCTGCTAATTTGCCAATTTCGTGCATATTAGATGAAAACTGGCAACTGGGTGTATCTTAAATGAGTTGAAATCTTCTTAGCACATGTGAAATTGACATGTGGGACATGCATTTTAATTCATGTGTTTTAGAAATGAGAGTCTGTCACAATCAAATAAAATCTCCATGATCAGAATTGAAAAACAATATTCTACTATTAATAATATGTGACAGTGCCTTAGCTCTGTCTACAAGCTTCTGTTTGAACAAGCCTTATTATTTTTAGAGCAATTACCTTTAGACAGATGCGGACAATGCAGAAACCATACATGGCATATTACCATATACTGTATCAGCTGTCAGACATGGTGAATAACGAGAGGATAGTGTTTATTTTATTTATTTATTTACAGATCAGAGCAAACAAAACATTGAATTCAATAATTTGTTATAGAGAGTGCATGAAACCCACATGTTCAGCCCGAAGAATTTATTTAGACTGTAGATTACACTGCACTAAATTATTTTACTCACATTATACTGTTTCATTTCAGGATTAGTCATAAAATTGATGCCTTATCAATGCATGTATTTTTTAATTCTGTAATTGTACTACACACATACATGATACCTTGTTCTGTGACTAAATGTAAGCATAGTACTAAGACTGCTTATAAGCCAGTTACAGCATTATGTTACAACGGGTGCATGTCACCTTTTAAAAGTCAGTGTCTGAATGTTAAAGATTTGGTAAGGTCAGATTTTTTATCAAATAAATTATAAGAAAATGTATGCATTTTCATCTCCACAGCTCTGTCTTTGGATTGGATTGTTGTACAATTAAGGCTCAGCACTAGATCAATATAACATATGTTTCCATGTGTGGCCTGGATGCACTCATGAAATGTAGCAAAATTTAAGGCGTATTGAAATCAAAATTCACAGTCCTCCAGTTCATTGTTCAAAGTTAAAAATGCAGGAAACATTATACACCATAATATTATATATTATATAATATTATAAATATTTTAAATAAGCAGTAACATATTGTTAGACATTTAAGTCACTGGTAAGTAAATTAAGTTACCTAGCAGAGACAAATCTTATCTGAATTAGGAAAGTGAGGAGTGAAAGCCTAAGGGCCTGAATTAAATAGGTTTATGATAACAAAAATAAATCTGTATATGTTCTTAAATTAAATAGTTGACCATCTACAGACACACACATACCAAACCCACTGCATTACAGCTTGTAGGCATGTAGACATTGTCAAGGGGACCTGATGTTCAAACTGAGTACCTGCATGGTAACGAAATGTGATATAATTTAGAACAATGGTTGCTGGTGCTAGATGGGGATGATCTATTGGGATTTTCACGAAAAGCCATCTCTAGGGTTTAGGGTAATATGCACTAATTGATAGATATGTGCTAAAAAAGGCATAAGTAACTCAAATAACCACTTGTAACAACAAACATATTCAGAATCTGAATCTGAATCATCTGAATAAAATAGAATCTTAAAGCAGATGGGCTACAGCAGCAGTAAACGACACAGGGTGCATTTCTGTCAACTAAGAACAGGCATCTGAGGCTACAATTCAGGCATGCCCTACAAATTAAACAACAGGAAAACTAGAAAACGTTGTTTGAACTGATAAATATCGATTTCTGCTACAACATCCAGACAGCTGCACAGACAGACTCAGAAGATCCTTTGTCCCGAGTGCCATCAGGCTCTACAACTCTTCCCAGCGGGGCCGGTGGAGGGACTGAATCATCCTCATTTCATCATTATTGTACATCATGTAAATCTACACTTCTGGTCAGAATTCACACATTTACAAAGTATGGATCCATCCTGCCTTGGATCAACTGTTTAGGCTAATATATACATTACACAAAATTCTGTGGTTATAAACAGAAACAATGTCACACTGATAATTAGATTATACGTTAATTTTTTTTAAGGCAAGTCTATTTTACCTTAATGAGCTCTAGACTTTTAACTGGAAGATAACTGGAGTTCAAATCTCATCTCTGCCACACTGCTACTGTTCAGTCCTGAGCAACCTCCAATTGTAATCTCCTCTGGATTAGGTTTAATTATAAATGTTTAAATATACAATATTTTTACATTTCTACATAACAATTATATACTCTACAACTGACAAAGCTGAAAAAGTAAGTGATTGTTCTTGATAAAAATGCAAAATCCCAAGGTATTCTAACTCCTACACTAGACTGATTCACCAGATAGATTTACAATACTAAGCAGGTGCCTGCTAAAATTGTTTAGGCAGCTTAAAGAGCCTCAACTTCATCTGACAAAGAGGCTAACTGGGATTGTGCCAAATAACAGTGCAGCCCGGTGGATTCTAATGACTAGCTAAACACCCTGTACATGTTCTGTAAAATGTGCTTTAAAGCCTCAATCTAGTGGTGCTTATAGCTCAGTCTGTCATTTAGGCAGATTTATTTGATTCAAATCAAACCAAGTTTATTGTTCCTGTGGGAAATTACATTTGCAGGCAAGATATGAACAGTCGACAAATTCAAGTAACACCACCATAGCATGAGACATATTCAGCAAATAAATAAAACAGAAAAATCCAGTTTACCAGACAAGTTCCCAAACAGCCTCAATATTGTCAGCCCTACACAGTAGGTTTGGAAATACCGTCCTTGTAGCACTGAGAAAGCAGATTTGAAAACTTAAATATACTAGGCCTTGGTCACCATGCTAGCCTGAATGAACTCCTTTATTATGATCTATTGCTGACATTCATGTGCATGAAGGAGATCCACAGGAACACAACCAGAAAATGGGATACATCAAGGGCAAAGATATTAAGTGTAATCATTTCACAGTATAAGCCATCTGATCATGTCATAAATGCAAATCAAGTGATAATAGTCTAAGTTAGATCCGTCATCTATTTTTAGAAACTCTTTTCAGGCAGATTCGCAGGCTTCTAGAAATAGTTATAGTAAACATGTGGAGTTGCAGAATGCTAATAAGTGCCTTCATGTCTGTTACATTCTGGCCCTTTTTCATATGCTGTCAGTTAGACCTTGTCCCACTGTGACCACCATCTAAACACAGTTTAAGTTAATGGATGCTCCTTCTAATATCCAATATTATGAACGGTGAAGGAGTCGGGGGCAAACGTGACGTGCGGGACAACCAGGTTTATTGAAACTGAATAAATGGAACTTAAAACAGAACTCAACATAACAAGACAAAAGGCGCGCAGGATCCAAGGCTGGAAACAAGAATGAAAGATCCTACTTCACCTGTGTCAAAAACAAAACAAAGTCCAAATAATATCATGTAACAAAGAAAGCTTCGCATCGTATGAACGCGAGCAAAGCTTATAAATAGTCCTCGCTGATCCGGGACAGGTGGGCACAATCAAGGCCCGTCTGCGCAGTCGTCAGGCGTGGCATCCAATATATTTTACCTTACAACAATAGTTTATCCAGCTGTGCATGTCAGTAAAATGAATACAGATCATAATATCATTGGATATAATATTTAAACACAGCTTGTTAGTGTTTTTGGATTACTGTAACAAAATGTATGTTTTAATAAATCAACATAATATTAAATAATTAAATTCTGCTAAAAATAGGCACTATCTAACTTGACTCTTCTTATGGAAGATGTGTTCACACAGACCATGCCATGTTCAAAACAAATTTCAAAGCCCTGCACAAGAAAAACTGTAAAAGATGCCTGAAGCTGCCTGAAATGTAATACGAACACATAAATAACTGCACATTCTATGTCTTTATTCAACACATTCCACCATTTTAACACACTACGACTTATTGTGGATTGAAGAAGACCCAGAAGTCTTTCCTGCCTTCAGGCATCTTATATATATATTTTCTTATTGAGTCCTTCAAAATTTGTTTTGAACATGGCATGGCCTGTATGAATACATCTTTCATAAGAGGAGTCAATTTACTATTTTAATTTAAGTCAAGGTACCTCTAGAACACACATCTCCAGCCCCATCAGTAATTTGTACTGCTAATATTCGGTTAGCGCAGAAATTCACATATAATTTTCCGTACCAGAGTCAATGCTTAGCAAATGTGTTTGACAATAATAGTGCAATTGCTTAGAGGTACTAGGTACTAGGGCAGGGTTTTCTATTTGTGTGACCACATGGCTTGCTTTTATTTTAAATATTTTTTTTTGTTTAGAAAGCACTACAGAATATAAGCTATATAAGCTTCAACATCCCTGCTCCTGTATGGTGTTTGCATATTGCGGTGTTTTCCATGTCCATGTGGGTTTACTTCAGGTGCTCAGGTTTCCTCCCATATACCATAGACATGCCTTTGGTTAAATTATTTCACTAAATATGCCCAATCAGATTGTGTATGACATAAGTAACATTGATGCAACTTTGTGTCTGTTGCAAATAACCACTGATGCTGAAAGCGATGACTAATGATTTATTTAAAAAGAAAACAAACTCTACCTTTTGATGCACAATATTTATTTCATTATGTTCTTTTTAGATTTTCAGTTTTTAGGCCAAATTAAAATGGTGTTTGTTCATGATTTTTAGAAAGCAAGATTCTAGAAAGCAGTCAGGTGAACGGTGTGGTGACAAGTAAGCAATTCACTTGTTTTAGCACACTGCCACGCATCCAGGTGTCCTTATAAAGCCATTACAAGTTCCATTATGGTCAGAAGTGCATACTGAGTTTGTGCAGTTCTTTGCATACTTTGCCAAAAAAAGTAGTTGTCACACCCTTGATTATGTAAAGACAGCAAAAACATGGGGCTGTAGCTTAATGGCAATCTGCCAGTGTGCTACGCCTCATTATGTGAGAGACAATTTTCATTTGCAAAGATGCTTGCTCAGAGTAGGTTATGCTGTTGGGCTGCAATGTAAGCAGACATTCTTACTCAGGATCAATAATAAACCCAAACTTCCAATTATAATAAATCCAGTTGTCTGATGAACAATTGCCTGATATAATTTAGCTTTTGAAATTCAGAACGGAAATAATAGAAGCCTGTAGGCAGCTGTGTCCAACTTCACTGTTCATTTTAGTGTAAACTTTTGGTCTTCATAGGCTAAACTAAGATTTGTCAGTGTTAATATATTGGCATAATAACTGAAATCTGAGGGTGTACACACGACAGTGACAATGCAAATGCATTGCTAAGACTGCCAGTTTATTCGACAAGGTAGATTATATTATTCCATTGTACATAATTACTGGTGCTACGCACAATTTGACAGCATCTTACAACTGACTTATAATTAATAACACTAACATGAAGCACTGTTGCTAAGTTAATAAACACCAAACCAGGATCAGCCACAGATGGAGTCAGAAAGTGGGTACTAAAATTGTAGATCAGAGGTCCTGGTAAAGAGACTCCCTATGCACAACTCACAGATTTTTATGAGGTGTGTTACATTTTGTTGTGTCATGAGGATGGGTCTGTGCCCAGGCCTCTCATTTTACATAGTTCTGGTTAGTCTGTTGCACTGGAATGTGCCAGGGTGCAATTTCAATACCCACCACTTATATAGACTGTTATATAGGAGCAACGTAAAGCATATAAAGACAATGTCAATATCATGAGAGCAATGCTTTGCATTTTCATAAAATTAGCACACAATTAACAGGGTATTCAACATGAAACTTGACATACAGCATCCAACAAAAGTGAGTACACCATCACAATATTTTATTATATATTTTCATGTGACAGCACTTTGTTGTTACTTTGACACAATGTAAAGTAGTCAGTCTAGATGTTGTATAACAGTATGAATTTGCTGTGTCCTCAAAGTAACTCCACATACATCCATTAATGTCTAAACTGCTGGCAACAAACGTGAATAAACCCATAAGTGTACATGGCCAAATATGTTACCAAAGTGCACTCATGCAGTCCCAAACTATAGCATTGCCACCACCATGCTTATCTGTAGACACACTTGTCTTTGTACTCCACTGGTTGCTGCCACACATATTTAACATCATATGAACCTAATAGGTTTATATTGGTCTCTTCAACCCACAGAATATGGTTCCAGTAATCAATGTCCTTAGTCTTCTTGTCTTTAGAAACTGTTTGCAGGATTTCTTTTTCGTCATCTTTTTAGGGAAGACATTTTTCTGGGATGACAGTCATGCAGACCAGACAGTATGTGGTGTATGGTCTGAGCACTGACAGGCTGACCCTGACCCCTTTAACCTCTGCAACAATGCTCCTATGTCTGTTTTCAAAAGCCAACCTCTGGATATGATGTTGAGAACATGCACTTAACTTGTCGAGGCCTGTTCTGATTGAAACCTGTTCTGTTAAACCGATGAATGGACTTGGCCCCTGTTCTGCAGCTTACTTACAGGGTGTTAGGCTATCTCCTTATAGCCTAGGGCATCTTTAAAGTTCTTTGCCATAATGTGTCACGTTGAACTCCTGAGTGACTAGTATGAGACAGAGTGAGAGCGATAACACCAAACTTTACAGACCTTGTAACACTAACAAGTCACATGATAATGGGGAGGCAAATGAATACTTGGGCACAATTTGGCAATTTTCACTTAGAAGTGTACTCACTTGTTTTAGTCATTAATGGGTGTGTATTAAGTTATTTTGAGGACACATTAAATTTACACTGTTATACAAACTGTAACCTGCCTACTTTACATTGTATGAAAGAGTGATATCTTTAGTATTGTCCCATGAAAATATAAAATCAAATATTTACAGAAATGTGAGGGGTGTACTAAAGATTTTTGGTAAAACTTTCATATTCACATAATAATTACACACTCACAGAACTTAATTAATTAACTTAATTAATATTCTTTTTATATAAAGGAACATTGTCTTTTGAGTGTTTATACCTGCTTCAGTACTATTGCACTGTGTTGGAATTCTGTCTACCTTCTTTAAACCAACAGCAGATAAGATTTTATGGCACCTTCCACAGACCTGCACTCCAGGGATCTTAAATCTTGAAGTCATGGTATCCTGAAAATAGCCCTCTGGGTCACCAAGAGGCCAGGTTACACGGAGTATTTTTGCAAGATATAGACCATTAACGTTCCTACAGTTGTATTCTTGATAGCCAGACACTGTAATAAAAGGGATTAAAGTGGAAAATGTGGGGCTTTTTAATTTTGCTTGGCTACATCATCAGATGTCATAGCTACAACAAGTGAGACCATTTAAGATATCCTACTCCAAGTGCTATTATTATAAACTGGCAAGATGAATACTATCTATGAAGTGTGCAGTGTATGAAATGTGCACCAACTAAAACAGATTTTTAATTTTAACACTCATTTCAAACAGTATCAAATAGTCTCTGGAAGCAATGTTAGTAATAAATTGCTGGATGGACACTTTATAGATTGGCTCATTAGGACAAAACAGAATCACATGCCAACCTTTGTTTGTTTTCTCAAGCAATGTAAACTCATTTAATGACAGGACATCCCTTACTATATAACTGTCAACAGTTGAATTTACATTTATATGTATTACAAGATGTGTGGCAGAACTTGTGGTCTAAGACGGTTTTAATAGTTTGAGTTAGGCAGAAATGTAATGTAATATAATTTCCTACTTATCCCAGACATATGTCATTATATTACTCTGGTCAACAAACAAAGATAATTTCAAGAGCATGATGTGTAATAATCCATAAGTCAGTGGATAATGAGTCCATCATCAGGAGAGCACTGAACAAAAATGGTGCGTATGGAAGGGTTGCAAGGAGAAAGCCATTGTTCTACAAATAGAACAGAACCATATTTTACAGATGGGTGAATCAAAATTATATATAAATGTTATTGAAATGAAGATAAAAAGGTTTATTTCAAGAAAAAAAAATTGCCTAAATGAACATTAGCACATCTGTGAAAGCTGGTGGTGATAGTGTCATTATTGTAATTAGTTTTGTATCTGGAACAGGATGGCTTACTATTATCAATTGAACCAGCAAATTCTAAAGGAAAATGTCAGGAAATAGTTTACTAAACTTTAATTTCTCTTGTGGGTAATGCATCAAGATAGCAACTCTAAGCGGCTCACCGTTCTACCAAAAAGGCTAAAACTGGCATTAAGGATCAAGACCCAGGTCAGTCTGATTTTGTCCATTGTTTCAAACTTAACAAAATGTGCAAATAATGGTGATATGATTTTCTTTTTTAATTTGTTCACTTGTCACAAACATTAGGGGATATTTTAATGAATATGAAGGGGTTTAAAAAGAAGCATTTTATTGTATTTTATTAAACAACATAAATATGAAAGCAAATGAAAAGTTAAAGAAAGTTGTTTGATTACTGAAATGAGATGCAAACTCAATTATTGCGATTGAGTAGCTCCCTTTCTCACATAAAACATGGATTTCCCCATGTTCCTCATTCACACCTGATCTGGGCGCGATGATTGCCAGACTGCAAACTGAACCGTGACTCATCAAAGAAGAAGACAGTTGACCACTCATCACAGGTCCAATGACAATGTTCAGCAGATAATGGAATGCATACACTGGGCATGCAGTTAAACACGATGGAGTCAATTTTGTATGGCCTGGGTGCATTTCCGTCATTCAGTGGCAGCAAGAAACAGTCCCTCCACTGCACCTACTTCTCCTTGACAAAATAAGGTCAAGTAGCAATCATCTCTTGCTGTTCTGAGAGATGGGTGACCCTGCTGTAGTCGTTTGCTCTTCTGATGTTCTTGTTTAATGAAAAGATCACATGCTTCTTTTTATTGCTTTGTATTTATTTTAAATACTTTCTTTCTGCCAAGTTTTTATTTAAATAAAAACTTGTCATGCTTTTCTGTATCAAAAAAATAAGTTTATTAGTTTATTTAATTTAAACATTTTATTGCATTGTAATGTCACACCCTCGGGTGGTTTCAGCAACCAAACTTGTCCCATCGCACGTGCACCGTCATCCGAGTTCTGATAACATCACATTTGATTCACCTGGTTCTCATTTCGCTTCACCCTATTTATACGCTCCTCCGTCACTACCTTCCTGCTAAGTCACTTGGTCCATACCTTGTTTCTAAGCGCTCATACATGCTCGTTATCGCTAGACCTACCGTGCTTTGACCTCGCTTTTTTCGTGCCTTGACTCCGATCTCGCCTCGCCTCTCTGGTTCTCGTTCTGTCTCGCAGGTTTTGACCTCGGACTGTCTGACCCTGTTTTTGCTGAATAAAACCCTGGTTTCCACGCGAGCTGCATTTGTCTCCG
>JAUZST010006728.1:0-14650 GCA_034779995.1 Parotocinclus haroldoi
TTCATTGAAAAATAAATTTGTAAACAAGTTTTTCGAAACGATCTACAACACAATATATAGATACTCAGCATGAGAAGTAATAATACTGTAAAAAAAACAAGTTCTTACTAAATTCCAGTCAACGTTTTAACTTATCCAGTGATATCCGCTTTAGCAGTGGCTAAGTGACTTTTGGCTTCTTTTTTTGTAGTAAATGGAAATGCTAGGCAAAGACCTGTAGGTGGCAGTAGAGGGCTAGAGAGAAACTCGGAAATACAAAGAGATATTACATACTGTACACGTTTTTGGTCCGATTAAGCGGAATTTTGGACCAAATAAGCGGAATAACATTACGTGTGTATAATAGAATTTGAGACCGTACTTTAGGATTTGGTCAGAATAAGCGGCTGGTCCCATTAACTGGTGGTCCAATTAACCGGAATCGACTGTATTTCATGTAACCCACGATGACATGTACCCTGTCAAGGTTCCCATGGTGTTTGGACAAGTTTGTTACAGTTCCAGTTGATTGTAACTCCTATAATTATATATAGTTGCATAATTTAAATATATTCATGTGAATAGCTTGTCCCTGACTTATGAAAGGTCAATGCACATTGCTTTTATTTGGATTGTTTGTTCTTTTGGCTTTGTCACGCTCTCATGAAGAATGACTAAGAGAATTTGGCCTGTGTGTCATCTCCTATGTGTAGCAGAGTGAATCAGGAAGTTGATTACTGCTAGGAAGTTCCTAGACAAACATTCTAAAAAGTAAAATATACCTGAAAAAGGTTTCAGTGATATCGTGTTTCTGCTAGGGGAAGTAAAAATTGCTGCACATGCAGTTTTGTTAAAAATAATATTAATGATGAGAGATTATCATTCCTTAGTTTCAATTGTTGATTTCTGGCTCATTTTCTAATTTGAGAAAATGATCATTGTCCGATACATATAGATTTAGTCATTTAGCAGAGACCCCCTTATTCACAGCAACTTACATCTGTTGTGTGTTAAAGGCCTTGCTCAAGGACAATGGCAGCTTGGCAAAGGTGTGGATTTGAACCAAGTGCTTTGTGATCCACAGTCTAGTTCCTTGACTCCTATGCCACCACATCCCAATTAATCTAATTTTGGGATTCTCAAATTTTCTCTGCAGTCCACCACCCTACTTTTTTAGATAAGAATATTTTTGAGCCTCTTTTGACTCCAAGTCTCAATGTAATTTATTATAAACATTGTAATTAATACAAATACCAAAACTTCTTATTGAACATATCACCCTTGCAGTTGAATTATTACAACTGCCATGCCCTTGTGTATTTCAAAATTGAATACTTTTACAGTGTCATTTGTCTTGCTGTGCCCCTTTGCAATAGCCTTATGTCTCCTGCTTTGAGAACCACTTTTTTGTTTCTGTCTAAATGAGCCATACTATCTCACCATAGCTTTTCTGTTTAATACTTGGTGAGAATCACATTTAATCACTTACAAATTAATGCTTTTTAATTGAGTATACACTTCCAGTGTGATTTAGACGAATGGATATAATTCACCGATTTTCTCAGGTAGCGACAGTATTATTGCACAAATTAACGTGTGGAATCAAATTCTTAAGCCTTAGTGTCTAGGAACAAGGGTGCCAGTAATTGTGGAAGGGACTGTAAATGTCACAGAAAGCAGTTATTTATGGTCTTCTGTTTCTAAGACCAGACAAACCGGACCAGGCCTCTTCCTGTCAAAACAGGTGGTTCTTGGCCATTCAAGGCTCTGTGTTGTCAGTCATTATATATGCAATTAGAGTTGTTTGTTTAGGTTGGAGAATAAGCATGACAGTTGCATGTACATGTAATGAACATCTTTCATATAAAGCCTGGGTCAGTGAGTTGGAAATTGACCTTAAGAGAAGGGACAAGAAAAAAATAAGGACTTTACTGCTGACTCAGCTCATATGCAGTTGATTATGGTGATTGGAAAGGCCAGAATGAGATTAGATGTTTGACTGTACTTAAACAGAGCTTGTGTGAGAAAGTGCTGGTTTGTTTTTGTGAC
Organism: Parotocinclus haroldoi; assembly: GCA_034779995.1. NCBI lineage: Eukaryota > Metazoa > Chordata > Actinopteri > Siluriformes > Loricariidae > Parotocinclus > Parotocinclus haroldoi. The sequence goes on from JAUZST010006728.1 coordinate 2,029, forward strand.
CTGGCTATGGACGTAGAGAGCCTCTGGGACGGCACTATGAAGCTCTGGGAAACGAGAAGATGTATAGGAAAAATACTAAGGTGATGAAAAGAGGAAGACGTCTTCACATGAAGCATATTCTAAAGTGTATTTATTCCCTCTTAGGTTGGCTAATGAGTAACTGAAGAGAGAGATACCAGCAGAAACAAATCGTTTTATCGTATTATATAAGACCAGAAATTATGGGGAAATTGGTATTCAAATTGGTATTCATTGTTATTTACAAAGTGTTTTAAAGATAATTAGTTTGTAATAATATCCAAACATTAAATTGAGAGCTATTATACTTGGCAACAAAATGAATGCATTTTCCCCCACAAACTGAAGTAGGTGCGATTGCTATGATTTGAGTCAGGCATGTTTTAGAAGTGACAGGTGACCGAAGTGACTTAAAATATTGACTGACCTAATTTAAAAATGCACAAGTCTATCCATATCGTCACCTCCTTGCTCTTCTTTCTCGTCAGCAGACCTAGTGAGTGCATTTACATGCACTTAATAATCCGATCATAGTCAGGTTTCTGCAGTTGTCTGATTATTTGAGTGGTCATGTATACAGTATACTCCCATCATGAAATCAGATTAAGAAAACTGATAGAGAGAGCTGGATATTAGCCAATGAATTGGATTACTCATAGCATGTATAGTTTGTTTTCTCAGTCTGGGCATGTGCTCAAGCCTAATACACATGGTTGCCAGGTCAACTTATTCTAAAGATTTAGGTCTATTCAAGTTCTTTTTCCGTTGACTGTCTGTTTTGTATATTTTAGTGAATTAAGCCCAGAAATAAACACACCACAGAATTAAAGGCAGCAAAATGGCTATCAAATGCTTTGTGAAGACTCTGAACTGCAGTATATACTTGAAAAAATGAAACAAATATATAAAATTAAAGTTTGATGGTTACATCATGCATTTCAGCGAGATTCTTGCCTGCAGATTAGAAATCTGATTATTACATGAGTCATGTAAACCTGGAAGATTCTTATCTGATTACTGTAACCTATTGATCGAATTACAAAATCAGCAATTATTAAGGGATTTTAAACTTACCCTGTGTCAATCAGTCAGCTGTTCATATGGGGGTTGGATTTTACATGCGTACTGTGCGTGAGTCTTTCTCTCAGAGAGGTCCTGAGCACGTTTCGGTGTACCACAACTGGACATGGTGGTTACACACAGCGTGGTTGCACTAGTCAGTCGAACTGCACTTTGGGAGTCAAACATGCTCAGGCACGGTACAGATCAATTGCTGTAGCAGTGGTATAGAAATATTGTTCTTCCTTTTATGTTATATCAGCTCCTCGATGATGTTATTCAGACAGTGGAACACCATTTGTTGCTTGTTTCCATAATTGGGTAAAATCCGTTTTCTTGGATCTTGCCATGTCTGCATAGACTGTATCCTCAAACCACTCAGAGAAGTGTCACTTATTTCCTTATGGTGTTGAGATGGAATTTCAGCATACCAGTCATAGTCTGTAGAAATTAACAACTTAACTCTGGATGTTAAAAAAGCAGGTGATTTTTTTTTTTTTTTTTTGTTGTGAGATGATCCATTACTACAGGGATAAGAGTAGAACAAATAGCTGGCTTTTGCACTTTCAGGAATTAATGCCTAACCGGCACCATGGAGCCTGCCAGTGAATTTGGGCACTGAGTTGGCCATAAAAGGAAGTGTGTTAAACCTGAGTCTGTTATTGTTTGGTTACTGGAGCCTCAGGAATCTAGTTCAGGCTCAGATTTTATGTGCAGATTTTATGTGCAGGCTGTCCTGGTCAGACAGAATGTCAAATTCAAAGAATGAACGTGAGATGATGTAAGCAAAGTATAACATTAAATTTGTGTTGTTATTGCCTTGTGTTTGCCTGAACTGTTGGACCAGTGTCATCAATTTAACACATTTTCCTGTCCAGTTCATTGATACGCATTTATCCACAACTCTTTATGTAAAGGTTACTTTCCATATTAAGTCCATAGGTAGCTGAAACTAAGTAAAGACATGGTGTCCTTACCACAAGAGTTTCTAACAGCTTTGTTTGTTCAGTAACCACTTTAACAGGCTTGAGGTGGGTGAAGTTATTCACACACTCACTAACTTACAACTATGTGCAGTTTAGAATGGTCTTTCTACTGGCAAGTTTTAGGGTGAAGTTGATTTTAGCATAATAGCACAGACTTATCTTAGACCGGTACTGACACAGGCTGACGATGAGGATGTGTTAGATTTCAGCCTTGCTCCAATGCTACTACTAAGTGTACTTAAGAGTGCTCTTCTTTTTCTATATAGCACAGTATTAGTAGGAGTTATACAGTGTTATTTGGATTACATTTTAATTTTTTCACACCGTGAGTGCGTTGCAAAATGTGTGTTGAAGTGAGCAGCAGAGTTAGAACAAAATGAAGACAATTAAAACAGAATCAACTTGCTGAATATGTGGAACTAGACAAAGCAAAAACTAGCTTGGCTGAGAGTGCAGAGTCAGACACTAGCAATCAGATACTTATTTTATTTTAACATAAGTCTTTTTTTTGCATTGTAAAGTATGTGAATGTAACTCCAAAGTAATCCCTTGGACATGTTTTATATCAACTATTGATTAATTACATTTATTGCTGAAGTTCCTTGTTTATTAAAATTTCAGAAAGCCTTTTTGAGAAGTTTGAGAAGATACTAGTGGTTCTGGGTGGAGCTGCTATCTGAAGGATTCAAGTCCACATTTTGTGAGCAACAACATCGTAACGGTGTTAGCATCGCCACCAGTTGTAACGCGGACCTTTGTTGGGACTGAATGAAGACATACTTTTTGTTTTGGGATTAACCCACATCTTCACATTCTTTACTTACCATATGTCCCCCAAAATAGAGTTGTTTAATTCTGATTCCTCTAAACAGGTGGATATTTGAGCAAGGTGCACGATTTGCTGTTTAGCCTAATTAACATTAACCATATGTGCTGAGAGATTGGGCTGGAAATATCATTCTGACATAGAAAGAAAAAATACCATGTACTTATCGTTATCGAGAACATCACAGTGCAAATCAGGATCGTATTATTGCCTGGCAGTATTGGAAAGGTTGTCTTGGAGCCCAAAAATGAGTTCTAGCTGTTAATCTGTTATAGCGAAAGGTCTTCAGATGTAATGAAGTTGTTGAATTTGCTCTATGATTAGAGCGCTACATCGCCAAACCACAATCACATCCAAATATGTGGAATTATATGGTAAAGCAGAAGAAACGCTAATGTGTTTGTTTAGCATAGGCCCTTATCCAGAGCGACTTACAACTTATACAGTCTTACAATTCAAGCCATTATGGGTTTCAGGACCTTGCTAAATTGCTTTACCCAACTGTAGGCAGATGTGGGATTTAAATCCTGGACCATCTTGTCTTGCACTCCGAAATCTAAAGTCCAGTACCTTAACCGCTCGGCTACTGCAGCCCCACTTTGTGTTTTCTAGCTTTACTTGGGGGAGCATATAATATTATGTGGGTCAGAACTGCTGTGATGTTCCAATGTTATAAGATATTAATGATATTATTGATGAAATGGCTGGCATTTTGAATAGCAGTTTGAGTCTGTTCTACACGTGCTGGAGAGGTGAACCTTGCACTGCTAAATAGAGTGCAAAGAGTGTGGCCACAAATGCTTGGTGCCATATGTTCAAAAAATATCCAGCAGCTGAAGTTTCTACAGCCTGTTCATGTCCATTGAATCCTTTAAAGGTATTAATAGTCCCTGTGTGAAGATGAACTGCAGGAAAAGCAGTATTGTGGTTGTTCAGTATCTTGGTGTCTTATCAGGATGCTGCCATGGTGCTTTCACTTGAACTATTTGGCTTATTTTCAGGTGACTAATCCAGCTATGATTGGATTCCATGGGTAATCTGGCCCACTACAGACATACTCAGATTTCAGTGATGTTGTCGAAATATGGCTGCATTTGAACTCTATGATGGGTTGGTTGCTTGATAATATGTAATCATACATATGCTCAATGATAAAACTCAGCAGGAGTGCACTACTAACGCCTATAACCTGAGTGTAAAATTAGCTAAAATTGGGTAATGGAGGCATGCAAGTCTCATATGGTGAAGTGCAGCACACTTGGCCGGAGATGTAGGAGCTGGGATGTTCCTGCACACTCATAGGTTGCTGAAGCTGGTGTATCACCTGTCCGCATAAACGCTAAATTGGCGATAAATCTGGTGAACAGGATACAAGGAAGTTTTGCAATATGCTGGAGTTATTCCTGGGAAACCCTTGCTATCTATGTGTGACAAGCATTGTCCGGCTGAACAATGCCAGTTGAAAATCCTGCCATGAGAGACAGACAGTGACATATTGTCAGATCCCAAATAGAGCTTTGTTTTGTTGCTAAAGATGATACAATTCCAAGCACTGCTGTATGTCATGGGAACAGTGATACAAAGTCGGGTACAAACAAAAGTGTGGTGTCATAATTACAGAAATAAGAATATGATATTTGGCCTATATTGAATTGATTGTCCATCCAGGGTTTCAACTTCCTGGACCTCCTAGTTGAGATGAGCATGAACCAGGACAGTGCACAGGGAGGAAATCAAGTTCCCCTGGCTTGAGATTTATAGCAGTGTTTGTGGTTATCTTTAGCACTCATCAGCCATGCTAGAATTCCAGCTGTCTGAATGGCTTCTCCGTGGCTAATACTTTGGTTGATGTGTTAACAAAAGACATAAAAGAACAATTTATCATCTTTTTCTTCACTGTGGCTCTTCAGTTAAGTAATTCAGACCATCTTGCATTGTTGATTTTATTGGATCTTGTTTTCTTGGATTGGAAAGCAATCATTTTTCTATTCAATCATTTATCATTTTATGTTACGGAAAGTTGTGCTTGGACATTTATTAATAAAATGTTTATGTCCACTACATTCCATGTCATGCTGACCCTGTTGGCCGGATCTACTATGCACCTAATAGTATTGTAAAACATAGGCCTAGTACTTTTAATAATATGTTTGAGTTTCATGCTTTACAACCTGTATCGCAGGTGTCCGCATTTTGAATGCACTTGTAGAGAGACTCAGCTTGTACACTGCTTACAAAATTAGGTGATATTTTAAGATGGATGTGATGTGATTAAATAATAAGCAGTTGATTGTAATTAATTAAACAAGATCATCAAAAAAATACATTTAAAGTCACAAAATAATTTGATTACACAAATGAGATACAAACTCAATTATTGTTATTATTATGTTTAATTAATTATTGTGATATATTTATGGCAGTAAACAGAAACATGCAAAGCTGGATAAGAGGGCCATACATTGACTGTTCAGTAGGTTGTATGGTCACCCAAGATGACCAAAACACACTGCCAGTGATGGGGCATGGACAAGATCAGATTACCCAGCAGTTCTTGTGGAATCCTCTCCGTATTCATTTTGAAATATCCCCTAATTGTTGTTGGCAGTGTTTATGTCCTCTGTGAATTAGACAACAATCAAAACTGTATTTTTGGATCTGGATGGTTGTCCAACAGCAGGGGATGAGTTTTTCTAGCAACGCTTGATATGTTGCTGCTGCTGTTTGGCTGTACCTAATCGCCATTATGATTTGTTGCATTTGAACTAAGAAACATTAATAAAAATTAAGTGATCTCTGTAGTACTCCTTGTTTGAAGTGGCTCAATTTACGATGTTTTGACTTTACAATGGGAATCCAATAATACGCTGTTCTGAGTTTTGAATTTAAATTCTTTCTTTGAGCAAGAGATACGACTTTCCTGGCCCCTCCTTGTTACATGGGGAATATGGCCATGCATGGTGTAGTGATGAGCAAGCAAAAGCCATGGTCGTGACAATAATCATTTATAATATAATAAGCATTGTCTTAATTATTTTGCCCAGCTGTAGTTTTTTGTGCTTTAAGCTTGTTTAAGGTAGAGAATGCCTTGGTGCATAAATTATATGTTTAATTCCTAGTTTTGCAATGAATTCAACTTATGATGGATTTGTAGGAACGTGTCTCAATCATAAACTGGACACGAGGGGTGTGTCATATCGTATTGTTCGCTATAATAGTGGTATAATTTTTTTAGATGATATAAAACATCCATATTATGATTATCCGACATCTTTACGTAATGACATAATGGATTTATGCGGAGTATGTTGTACTTCCATTACGCGACTCATAGGCAGAGCAACAGATATGGCAGAAAGTGGAGGTGAAGTTTGTCACAAAAAGAGGAGCGACTTCGGTAGTGAGGTTGGTAGTTACAACAAACTACAGTGATACGTAAGCCATGCAAAATGTCCAAGCTTGAGCACGTCAAAAATACCGCGAGGTCAGGTATTTTAAAATATAAAATCTTTTTGTTGCAATTGTATGTTGATGAAATATATAGCCAAATATATTGTTATTGCAAAAGTACCCTAATATATCGTAATATTTTTTTAGGGCCATATTGCCCACCCCTACTGGACACTACCTGTAGTTGTGCACTAGAATAATGATTATATTTTTATTATTATTATTATTATTATTATTATTATTATTATTATTATTATTATTATATCACAATATTAAAAAAACACAGCTGAAAACTGGAAACTCAGCCATGCTAAAAGCTGTTTGCTGTATTTCATATAATAAGTAAATCCACCCGCTCTCTGTGGTGTAAGGCTTCCCCAATTTACATAATTTATTTAAACTAACAGTAGAATGCTTACTTTGGGAATGACAGTTTAGAAAGAGATGATCATGTATCCTAGTGGTTAAGGTACTGGACTATGAACCAGAAGGTCTCGGGTTCAAATCCCACCTTTTTAAGCTTCCACTGTTGAGTCGTTGAGCAAGCTCATTGACCTACAATTGCTTGGATTGTAAGACATATAACTTGTAAGTAACTCTAGATAAGATCGTCTGCTAAATGCTGAAATGTAAATTTTCTCCATAACAGTCACTACTGTGGTGTACAGGACAATCTGAACAATGAAAGAGTGAAATGAAGACTGGTGGTTGCTTATTGCTAATGTATTTTATTTTTGATGGTCGTATCTGTATTGGGCTATGACAGAGGCATTTACCCTTGATTGTTAGCAACTACAATGCAACTCAAAAAGTAACTCCTGATGGATCATCCATCCATTTAATAGATAACAGAAATGTTTCGTAAATATAAATATATTGGCTAAATGTAGAGCCATAAACAGTGTTTTCTTTAAAATACATTTTAAACCATCTTCCCAGTTTGTGGTAAAGAACAATTGCAAAGTGATTGCAGCAGCCAGAAGTACTATAATATAATTTTATATTATATTAACTGTATATTATCCGTCTTTCTTAGTCTGACCTGAGGTTGTAATGTACGTCGTGGCAAAAAAAGTTTTTTTTTTTGTTTACAAAATGGACATTTGACCACTGTGACTTCCTAATAGTAGCACTGTGCTGGATTTAGCTACTTAATGGTTCAAAAGGGTTAAAATGGTGATTTTGTAAAATAGTGTTTCTTCAAGTGGACTTTTACTTTCTTATAGATGCATATATTCCACCATGTGAATTTATATTTAGTTCTGCAATGCTTGTGATGTCTGCGATGTTTTCCTAACGGGAGTGAAATATTTTCAGCGGTATCTCCGGTGCATTTACGTATTGTTTTGAGTACAGCTTTCTTTTGAAAATACTCTCTATATATTACAGTTGCCTTAAAAGGCTGTGTGACTGTGTCCAACCATTTTCATCCATGACCCATTTCGCAGAATGTATTGCAGTCGTTAAATGGCACATACCTGTAAGTAAATAGACAAACCACTCTGTTTTTGGCTTGGATTGATGAAATGTTCTGTCTCGCTAAAAAACTTTTTTTAGCGTGTCCCATTTTTTAAAACCATTTTAACTTGCGACCGTTGCAATGACAAGCTTTGTGTTGACTGTACAATGGTGTCAAGTTCGTCTGAGTGATTTCCTGTTTGTTCCATTGAGTGCTGCCTTCATGAGACTTGGATATTTAAAATGGATTCACCCTAATAAGTCTGCATTCCAAATGCTTTTCAAGTCTTCCATAGACATGAAACAATGTTGAGTTCTGCATGACAGGCATAGCCTCCGGTCACAACTTTATTCTCTTCTCTCTCAGGCATGCTCTGCGTAATCCTTAAATGTGTTTGTTCATGCCAGTGGTGATGACTTGTCGACTGAGGATTCAATATACCAAAGTCACAGTTTTTACTTATATTGGCCCTGCACTTTTCAGACTGTTAAATATATGGAACTATGGAACTGATGTTCATAAATGGTGGTGTAGTTTGGGCAACAGTAAAGCCGAATAGTTATTACTATTATTAATAGGTATTAATAAGTAGTTCTAAGTTCAAAATTCCTGCCCTTAGTGTCTTTGTAATAAAGATTCAGTCTACGTTATTTCTTAGCTAGGAAATTTGTCCATTGGTGTACTGGTAAGTGATGGCTATAGCGTTCTTTGTAATTGGAACTCTATGTGGATATATTGGATATAACAAAGCTTATTGGATATAGTCTTTGTATTGTTTTGTTCAGAATATGGACTACGTTTCATTGCAATTTGGTTTTGGCCATTTTCTGAATTTTACCATCCAGATCAGTTCTCTTCAACATTTTTATATATCACTGGTGATCCATCAAATTAACTCTTGAATGTAAACATCTCGTTGCATGTGTCAAATACCTATCCCAGAAAACACAGGGCATGTAAGTGTACCCTGAACAGCATGACTATTCTATTGCAGAGTCAGAGGGGAAAACCCAAACAAACATGATTCTATATACTTAACTAAAATATGAAAGCACAGTTGTGAATTTGGTGTTCAGATACTGCTATGTGGTTGCATATTGCATTGTAGTGCTTGTTTTCCCCTAATTGCATTTGTATCAGGCATTCTGTTGTTGTGCTCTCCTTGAAACCATAATGGATTTCACCAGTGTACTGTCATACTGATGCAGTCATTTAAAAGGAATGTGGGTAAGACTCCAAATGCATCACACTGTGTACTATCTACGTAATGGTATACTCGCTGATCATTTTATTAGGTACACCTCCCTGTTTCTACACTCATTGTCCACTTTATCAGTTCTAATTACCATACAGATGCACTTTGCCTCTACATACCTTTTACCTTGACACAGCAGTGCTGCTGGAGTTTTTGAACATGTGTTCATTCATTGTGCCCTCTAGACCCATCTACATTATTGCTCCACCTTGTAGATGAGCAGTCAAAGACAGTAGCTCATCGCTTGTTGCACAGTTTGTGCTGTTCATCCTCTAATCCTTCACCAGGACTAATTTCAGTCCAGCAGGGACAGGTGCCAAAAATCCAGCAGCGTTGCTGTGTCTGAATCAGTTATACCAGAAGAACACACCACCACCACGTCAGTGTCACAATGATCCAGATTTTTATGTTCAAATCACTGACATGTCACACATATTTAGGAGCTGAGAGCGTGGATACATGAAGCATACCTTAGACTTAAATAATTTTAGTAAACTGGATATTTTCCGAGATCAACTAGAAGAAAAAGTTTTTTTTTTGCCAGCTGTAGTAGTTTAGATTAGTTACTATCTGATGTTTGTTTTAAATGCCCTACACATACCTCATGAGTGTAAATACTGATCAAATCTGGCGTAGCACTGATACCCTATCAGTACTGAACCCAATACTGACTATCAGCATCTATACTATGGCACGTTTCGTAACTTGTGTGTGTGGCAAATGGATAACAGGCCCATTTAAAGGCAGCACAGTGCTGCAGATTTGAATTATTTACCATGTTCACTAGTTTACTCAAGCCATAATAAAAACACTTTTGCCTGTTACAAGATATGTAAGGCAAAAAGCATTAAGTGCTGCCTCAGTGGCTGGGTTCTTGCCCTATTGACCAAAAGGTTAAGGGTTCATCTGCCAAGCTCTTATTGTAGCTCTCTGGAGCCAACCATTGTGAGCAAGTCAAAAATAATTTGTTTGTGTGGTTTAGTTGTATGTTTGATTGCTAAGTGTTTGGATGAGATTTTACTTGTATTGTGAAAGCTATTTGACTGCTTTAGAATAAATGCATATAGCATGGAGTATTTTGAAGCAACATAGGCCAAGGGATAAGGAGAATGAAAAGCACCTTTGATGATGCAGTGAATGGAAAATTTAGCTGAGGCAGAGCTAATTCAGAATTATATTTAGTATATCTAAACCAGAGCTTCCATGCTAATTGTACTTTTCCACAATAAATAAGATATGCTTCAGTCAATCATCTAATCAGTACCCCATTAAGTATAACGAGGTCTGTGTTGGAATTCATCCAATACCGGAATAATATCACTTTCATACCAAGGAACTGGGTAGCGCTTAAGGTACTGGACTCGATGGTCAGCTATTCTCCATAGATTTCAAAATAAAACTGTACACTTGTTAAGTTGTACTGAAATATTTGGATAAGGCAGCATGGTGCCTCAGTGGGTAGCCTCACAGTCCCGGGTTCAATCCCAGGGTGATGCGGCTTGTGTCCTTTCTGTGTGGAGTCTACATGTCCTCCCCGTGTCTGCATGAGTTTACTCTGGGTACTCCGATTTCCTCCCACAGTCCAAAGACATGTGCATTAGGTGAATTGTTGTGTCTGAATTGTCATTGACTTGTGTATGTGTATTTTTGACTAGTCTTGATATGAACTTGTGTATGGAAATAACCTTGTGTGTGTCGCTGGATGGCCACTGATGCCGGTAAGCGTTAAAGAAGCCAAATAAACAACCAAACAAGTACTAGGGTAGATCATATGGGAATACGACAGCACTTGAGGAAGTTGAGTGCTCTCCACCATAAACATCATGCATCTTGGGACGTGATCATTTGTTGCTATGGTAACAGCAGTCAGTCTCAGCACGCGACTTCAGTAAAAAGGAAGAAACCGTTGCCTAGGGTAATGACATCATTGTTGTCTGACAGAGAAGTGTGTGGTAATACGATTTATGGTACAGTAAGGGCAATCTGGTGTAATGTTTCGAAGCCAGGCGCGAAAGGGAGGATTTTTGTGGGACGGAGCATTTAAGGTAAAGACAAGGGAATATGAACATCAAAGCTGCATGCGAAGAGATAATGGTGTTGTCTTCTCTCTCTCTCAGGAGGGCTGTACCTTTTACGTTTGAAGCGTCAAGATTTTGGAGCATAAACAAGGTCGTGTGATGAGCACACAACTTCCTTTCGGTCTGCAGAGGCGTTGGCACTTCAAAGCTTAGTTTAGTGCGTAAACCATTTATCATTAATAAGCTATTAAGCTGTGTAATAAAGCTGTGCAGTATATAAATTCGTATTCTTTGCTGCAGGTACCAGCTGTATTGTTCTTCACCATAACAATGTGCTAATTGTTTAATTTCCTCCAGTTTCCTGGTAATTAATTAAGTCCTAGATTTGTGAAACAGGTCATTGATTGGAAATGGTTGTTGGCTGGACATTGCTATGGTTACATAGTCTTTTTAATGCTACTGCAATGTAAATATAAAATGTTTTCTCAAGAAAACGTGCAAATGATATGGAAATCGGAGATGCCGCCGAAAAATATGAGTGGAACATTATAACACTCCCTCCAGTAAATACACAGTACGTTTTTCTTTAGTTACAATCACACATTAACAATCAAATATACTTTAGAAACAAAATAGAAATGTACACAATGGAATAGGAACGTAAATAAACACCTCACTGGCTGCACACATCCAAGAGGACTGACAATTAAGTGTTATGTTAACTCTTTAAGGCTTTAAGTAGGTAAATCCAGCACTTTCCTACTAGTAGGTATAATTATATTATATTCATTTCATGTGTCTGCATGTGTCCATGTTCTAAAAGTGTCCTTGCACAACACGGACTTGCAGTGACATAGTTAATACTTACATGTAGTTAATGCAAGTCAATACTCATGGGAATAAGTAAAATAAAAAAATGGAAACAAAACATCAGATAATGATATGAATCATATTCTGGATTTAAAAGACACATTGGTATTACTTCTTATAATTATTATTATTATTTTTTTTTACCCCTCCATAGGACCAGCACAGATCAGGTACTATGTGAGCGATGGATCATTCTCAGCACTGCACTGTGTTGTACTGATACAAGTTTTTCTGGCATAGCAGTGCTGCTGGTTTAAAAAAAAATATCACATTGTGACTGCTGGACTAAAAATAGTCCACCAGCCAAAATAAGTCCAGCCACGAGCATCCTGTGAGGACTGATGACGGATTAACTGATTATTAACACAAACTGTGCAACAACAGATGAGCTACTGTCTCTTACTTCATTTAAATAAGGTCAATTAAGGTGAATGTATTTAATATAAAGTGTATAGTAAGTGCACAGTTTTTGTTTTACTCCAGCAGCACTGCTGTGTCTGATCCAGTTGTACCAGAGCAACACACAAAAACAACAATCTACCTCTGACTCATTTTACATTTTTATTAAGTACAATTATATAATTATTATAGTTAGCATCCATGTCGCCCATGGAGGATGGGTCCCTTTTCTGAGTCTTGGTCCTCTCAAGGTTTCTTCCTCCTAAATAAGGGAGTTTTTCC
>JAUZST010006729.1:0-14649 GCA_034779995.1 Parotocinclus haroldoi
AACAACAACAACAACAACAACAATAATAATAATAATAATAATAATAATAATAATAATAATAATAATAATAATAATAAATGTATATTACGTATTATTATAAATGTATATCATTGTATACAAATATAATATTTAAAAATACTGTTTCATTATCAGTTTGTAAATATAATTAATAATATTGTTGTTAATGATGTTTTATGTATCTAATGAAAAAGAAATAATAATAAATAAAGAATATCTAAGAAACTAATAAATAATATTACTTACTATAATACTTGCTACTAAATAACTAAATACTACTAATAATAATATTAATAATATTATTCATGTAATTATTTCTTAATTAATGCTAAATTTATTCCTAAATCTTGAACCTATATTTACAAGAATGTACAAGTGACCTAAACTAAACAATGATTAACTCTAATCCTTAAACCTCGTGTGTGTGTGTGTGTGTGTGTGTGTGTGTGTGTGTGTGTGTGTGTGTGTGTGTGTGCAGTATGAAACCACTCTGCTGGAGAAGTGTATGGAGCTTACTGTCATCACAGAGAGGTACCAAAGCAAACATCAGAAAAACAGGCCGTTATTAAGATGCAGTAATGAATGTGACAGAGACCAGCGGTTGGTTGAATGAATGTGACGTTACAGAACGTTAAAGTTGAATTCCTTTGTTGGTTTATCGTACCGTGGGCCTGATTACAGAGTACAGGTGATTACAGGTGTGTTTCCTCTCCAGGTGTCTTCATACAGACGACCAATATTTCCTCAAGTCCATGAAGGAAGCCATTCACGAGATTCTCACAGACGTCAGCGATTCCTTCAGCCAAATGATCGACATGGCCTTAGCCAACGAGATACAGGTCCTCGTTTATCATCGTTACAGGACTTTCTTCATAAACCTTTTCGGTTTCGACCCAATTCCGTTCTTTGATCTTTTCTTTTCTGAGCAGGTCCTGATCAGGCAGGTCGAGGAATCGGACGACGTGTTTACCATCGAGAACGCCATCGGTAACCTCCTGTCTCTCACCCAGGATGGACCCCAGCTGTGCACCATCATCGCCAAGGTCAGGACACAACATTAGGGCATCGACCATGAGAGATTTAGCAGGTTCTCTCATCCAAAACAACTTACGACTGATACGATCTTAGAGAGGACAGCACCGGCCTGCAGACATGAATTAAGGCAACAATTAAGCTGTTTTTCTTGGTGTGTGTGTGCGTGTGTTTGTGTGTGTGTGTGTGTGTGTGTGTGTGTGTGTGTAGGAAGGCGCAGTTGTGGCTCTGTTAAAGATCTGCAGGCAGGATTGTTTCAGTTCCCTTTATGCTCCGGCTCTCAGAACTGTCGCCTCCATCTGCTGTGTGGAGGAGGGAATCACCCAACTCGAGAAGGTATAACTCACTCACACACACACACACACACACACACACACACACACACACACACACACACACACACACACACACACACACACACACAACTAGTGTTGTACAAAAGTGTTACCATTACATTTGTTTTAGCAATGTTAGAATATCCATATTTTTCAGCCTGTAGGAGCCATTTTTTCTTATTTCTTTATTTTTTTTAACACTGCATAAAGGTTTCCTGTTATTCTCTGTTTGTGTTCTAATAAAGACCCTGAGAAACTGGCTTAAGACTTTTGTACAGCACTCCACAATCGACTTCTGTTCTTCTGTCTTGCCAAGCCTCTCCCACAATCGAATTAAAACATGGAAAAGAAACGTTAGCGGCGCGTTTATATTATCGATTAATTATTACTGACCGGAATAGAGAGTATCAGATATAAAGCAAGCATCATTAGTACAAGAAATGGATGGTGCTCACTTTAAATTACGGTCCCTAAATATCCCAGAAACCAATTTAGGGACCAAATAGTCAACCCTGTCACTTTTAAAGTCACCTAAATCAGCTTTCAGTCCCATTCTGATGCTCTGGTTTGTTCCTTTTTGACTGTCACACGGCAAACTTTAGATGCCTGTGTTGTTTTGGGTAAATATAAATCATATTCCAACATTCACACTGTAAAAAAATCAAAAGAATTCAACCTGACGGAGCTTTGTGGAACGTTCTGGATCTGTACCTGCTTCATCCATCTGAAACCAACCCAAGATTTTTAAAACTTTTAGGACTGTCCTGAAGATCAGGCCGATATCCTGCTCATATTATCATGTGTTATGTGTGAGTGTGTCTGAAGCGCGTGGCTCGACACGCTCCGAAATATTTTGTAATATCAGAGTACGTGTTGTACCTTTTACCTGATAACAGTATTATGAGGATCCTCAGTGACTGTGAGAAAATGCCCGACCTTTCCTTTCTTTATCATCATTTTAATCAAGTCTTATTTTTTTCTGTAATGGAAGCAACTCTTCCGATTTCACCTTTCTGATGGAACCTGAACATTCACGCTGAAAGAATTTGCAGGAATCCTGCTGGAGCTCTCGAGCTTTTTTGAAACTTTTTTTTTTAGATATGCTGACAGGCGTGAAAAAATAAAAACACACAAAAAAAGAGAAAAGATTTTCCCAGGAGAAGGTGACAGTGAAGTCGAGAGCAGCGAGCCTGAAAAACACACCTGTTACAGACTCACATAAATACCTGTAGGGTTTTAATTCTTCACTAAATGAGTTTTAGGTAAATGCATTGCATTATTTAATGCACGATGAAAAGAAAATTTAATGTTTGCAATATGCAGTCTGTTAGTGCCTTTGGATGCCGGTTCTGATTGAATAGAGGCAGTAATTCATTTAAAAATAGATATTTCTTAAAGTACCCTGTTACCTATACGCTCATACGTTTGATATGTTTACAAATTTACTCAGGCTTACTCAAATAGAAGTACACGTTTAGGCTTTTTAGTTATTTTGTGATTATAAGCTGTAAAATGAAACGGAATCGATGTAAATTACGATCTATATACTTAAAAATGCACCTCTGTTTACCTATGCTAGGCTAAGTAGCCACCATTTGGTAGCATATTTACGTTTATATCATAGATCATATATTATATACATACCTACCTAAAATACATAGTATAATTAATATTGATTATTGGCTACCATTAAACCAATCAGTGATGCTATAAAGATTTAAACCGAGACTCTGATTCTTAAATCTTTTTTTATTTCTAATTGACATTAATGCCTGTTTATTAGCACGTAGCTTGCAGGGTATTGTTAGCCTTTTAGCTGCGTGCTGACCCTAGATAAACGACATTGCTTTCATTTTAGTGTATTTTTACACTGGATTTACTTTTGGATTGTTATTGAATAAACCACTACAGTGTTAGTCGTGTAAAACGACCCGTAGATTCTTAAAACAATCCGTTTCTAAAGAGATCCGAGAGATTTCCTTCTTCCGCGCAGGCTAATTAGCCGCTAGCGTCTAGCGTGTTTGCTATTTACGAAAATAAACTTCGTCGTAAGTAAAATCGTTATTATGAAATATAACTTCACGTGTTTTTGTTACAGTAAGTAAAATCGTTATTATGAAATATAACTATATGACGTGTTTTTATTACAGTAGTAGAAACATAACGGTGTAAAGTGCAAAACGGACGCTGGAACGCCAGTGTCTTGAAAGAAACATAAACGTTGATTAGCGTTATTGTGGCTATCGCGCTGTTGTGGTGCTTCTAGTTTGCGTGGGTAGGTTTGTTTTTAAACACTGCTCTTTTTAATCAAGGTAACGTGTTAAGATGTTCCATGATTGGCACAATGTAGGTCCAATCTAGGATTTGTGGTGTGACCGAGTTTAAACACTTTACTAAAGCAAACAGTTTTAGTGTTTAACGCATGGATTGATGTTGAATTCACGGATTTGCACGGGTGGATTCGATAACTTGGGTTACAGCGCCATCACATGGTCATTACGTGTAACGTAGGGTTAGTCTATTATAGGGTAGGGAATCGAGTTCCAAAATGCAGAGCACTGTGTAACAGATTGTGTGTGTGTGTGTGTGTGTGTGTGTGTGTGTGTGTGTGTGTGTGTGCATGCCGGGCTGATAATGTCAAATGGCAACTTGCAAGGAAATAATTCAGGAAATCTTTCTACCCACAAAGAAAAAGACTATTTTCTGGCAAAGGACTTTATCTTCAAATAATCCTAATGGACAGCTAAGTTTGCAGTTTAGCTTCTTAATGTTTGCATGGTATATTGTATTAATTAGTTACACTGAAACTTCAGCTCTGAATGATAGGGACACATTGTTGTGCTCTTTTATACATGCTATTTTTGTTATTTGTAGTGGTTGATCTGTATTTTGAATCCTTGCAATCATTTAAAAAATTAATGCACACAACTGAATGATTTGTAATTTTATTTTTATTACTATATCCTAATTTTCTTTACTTGATCACTGAACTGCCTTGCAATACCTTGAAATACCTTGGTACACTACTCCAAAATGTATGCCAGCTTATGGTCTTGACTTTTTCACAATTGATATATAGTGTTATCTGCTGGGCAGCACAGCAAGAATGTCCCAGGTTCAATCCCAGGGTTGAGCGGACTTGGTTCTTTCTGTGTGGAGTCTGCATGTCCTCCCCGTGTCTGCGTGGGTTTACTCCAGGCACTCTGGTTTCCTTCCACAGTCCACCAAAGACATGGGTGCTAGGTTAATTGGTGTCGCTAATGTGGCCTTTAGTGCGTGACTGTGTGCATGACCGTGTGATCTACAGTGGATTGGCGCTCCGTCTAGCGTGGTTCCTGCCCTTGCTCCCAGAGTTGCAGGGTGAGTATCGGCTGGCCTGCGACCCAACGTGAATTAAGTGGAAGAAAATGGATAAATGGACGTTATCTGCTAGTCGTCGTGAGTTAACACACATCCCGCTTGAGAACCCACTGTTTTTGTGATAATGTTTTGGATTATCAGTGAAATTTGTGTAATATTTCACAAACCTCTA
Source organism: Parotocinclus haroldoi (assembly GCA_034779995.1). Lineage (NCBI taxonomy): Eukaryota > Metazoa > Chordata > Actinopteri > Siluriformes > Loricariidae > Parotocinclus > Parotocinclus haroldoi. Next base: position 4,918 of record JAUZST010006729.1, read on the forward strand.
ACAGTTGTTTAAAGGCCAGTTCGAAGCCAACCTTGTAGTTGGTGATGCCTTTTGCTGTGATGTTTTGCACCGCTATCTTTAGTACCTTCTTGTTGCGGCTATTGGCCTGGACGAGGTTCTTGAAGCAGGCTGCACACCTGGCTGTGTCACTGAACTGAGAAAATGAGTGAGCAGTGCAGATTAGTGTGACACATCAGTATTTGGGTTGAATAGAACAGTACACGTAGTACAAATAATTCTAAACATATACCCTGCTTATATAGGCTGTAATCTGTAACAACTCCACCAATTCACAGTTAGATAAATTTTCAAACAGTGCACAAATTGAGGATTCATTTGGTTCATTTTATCTGCTATTTGGACTTGAAAATCTGATGATGTTTCATGTCTTATTAATGCAGAAATAGAAAAACATTCTATACAACAAATCCAGAAAGAACACTGTATAATAATTTTGTATATCTACATTCTACATATCATAATCCCCCTTTATGTTTTGAATCTATGTAACTTCATGCCTAGTGCAACCTTAACCACAATTTCAGTAACTACAAATACTCTTACCAAAGTACTTCAATTTCTACATTTCAGAAGCTGACGTGTTTAATAATCAGGCCTTAGACGGTATTAAAGTGTTAAATTACTAATATTCATTGATATTTGTTGAGAGAATTGACAAATTCATCACATCTATAATATAGCCTAATCCTACCCTTAACTCTAGACAGTACTTTAAGCTCAGGTTTTGGTATTAAGCTTAAAAAAATCTTTAGAAGATTATTTTGGTGACAGCCGGGTTGCAATCCATACACATTACAATTCATACATCAAACCCAAAACCCAAAAATTAAGTTTTACTTAAGTTTCCGTACTTGCAAATGCTAAACATGCTTAGCCTCATGCTGTCTTACTGAAAGCTTTGCCATTCAAAACACTGAACCCCAGTACATTCACAAGTCCGCTCCTCAACACATTTCAGAATAGATTCTTTTTGGCCTGACAAAGACCAACAACATGATTTCTGACAGCTACCCCAGGACCATTTTTCATTCTTTTACCCTGGGACTGCATTTTGTAGTCTTGTGTGAAAATAAGTATTTGATTTACTGCCCACCTACAAAGAATGGAGAGGTCTGTAATTTTTTTTATCATAGCTACACTTCAACTGTGAGAGACGTATAAAAAAATCCAGAAATAATAATGAATTTAAGTATTTGATATATTAGAAAAACAGAACTTAATATTCAGCACAGAAACCTTTCCTCAGACGTTTCCTGTAGTTCTTTTTTGCATAAACTGCAGCAGACATTTTGACCTACTCCTCCATACAGATCTACTCCAGAGCCTTCATGTTTTGGGGCTGTCACTGGGCATCATTATGTTCAGCTGCCTCCAAAGATTTTATATTGGGTTCAGGTCTGTAGACTGGTTAGGCCACTCCAGGACCTTGAAAAGCTTCATACTGAGCCACTCCTTATTTGCCCTGGATCCTCCAAATGGTCACTGGCGAACTTCAAATGGACCTGGACACTTGCTGACGTGAGAAAGGGGGCTTTGCGTGCATTGCAGGATTTTCATCCATGATGGGTTAAGTGTGTTACTAACAGTCATCTTTAAGTGATCCCAGCTCTCTTCAGGTCATTGACCTTTGATGTAGTTCCTTGTATTCCTGACCTCAGAATCATCCTTACTTCACAGGAAAGACAGTAATCTTCAATTTCTTCCATTTTCCAAGAGTTGTTGCCTTTTTACAAAGCTGTTGCCAATCCCAGCCATGTGCAGGTCTACAATTTTGTCCCTAATTTCCTTAGAGAGCTCTTTGGTCTTGGGCGTGGTGGAGAGTTTGGAGTGTGATTGATTGTGTGTGTGTGTGTGTGTGTGTGTGTGTGTGTGTGTGTGTGTGTGTGTGTGTGTGTGTGTGTGTGTGGACGGGTGTCTTTTATACAGGTAACAAGTTCAAACAGGTGTAATTAATACAGCTATTGAATAAGAGTGCTTTATAAAGAAAAAACTAACAGATCTGAGAGAGCCAGAACTCTTGCTGGCTTGTAGATGGTCAAATACTTATTTTACGCAATACATCATACAATGTGATTTTGTGAATTTTTTTAGATTCTGCCTATCACAGTTGAAGTGTACCTACTATAAAAACCCTCTTCAGACCTTTCCATTCTTTTTAGGTGGGAAAACATTAAATACTGTATCAAATACTTACTCTACCCACTGTATCTAACTGTTGACATCTGCTGCTAAACAACAGGGAACGATAATCTTTTAAGAAAAAACACAAAACACTTTTTGTAGATTTTCAATACCCAAGATGTAATGAGTTTTATATTAAACATTTGATTTTTTTCATGATGTCATATTACTGTGGAAAAATATTATATTATAGAAATGAATTTCCCCATTTCAAGCTTTCTGCCTCCACCAATTCACTGCAATTAATAGCAATACCAAAGAGAAAGCACTTACAGCAACTACATTGACGTAATCATCATCAGAGAGCGTTTCCAGCATCTTCGTAACAGAAGTACGGATCAGTTTAAGAGTCAGTCCAGATACGCTACCACTCCTACAGAGAACAAGGGCAAATACACTTAGACACTCTTATACACTTAGCTTATATCAGGTTCTGCATTACTGACTGTATTAATAAGTTTTCATTATCAATTCATTCACTAATACTTTGAATATACTTATTATATGAATTGCCTGTTTATTCTAATTCAGGGGCATAAGCAGTCAGGATACGAACCAGGGTTTCTTAGACAACAATGTATCACATGGTGCACACTCACTCACACGCACACACACAGGGACACTTGGATAGATCGGGAAACAAGTCCGGGATCTCAAGCTTTGCTGAGACAACAGACGATCCTTACACCAGTACACCACATCCATTAACCTGGACTGTTGACATAAGGTGGGCTGAATCCAAGGATTAAATGCTGTTGTTATGAATCTGTACCTCAGTAAAAATTAAGACTCCTCAGACAAGGCTACCCTTTACCGGTTCATCCCTATTTGGTTGAGCCTGTGTTCACTGCAGTCTGGCTTTTCTGTTCTTAACAAAAGTGAAACTTGACAGTGGAACTGTTATGGCCCATCTGCCCCAAGGTTTCTGTGCATTCTGAGATGCTTTTCTACTTAACGCAACTGTATAAAGTGGTTACTGTAGACTATGTCTGCTCTGACCAGCCCCTCGTCTGCTGATACAATTCATTCATGAGGAAAACTGAAAAGCTCTGGACTGTTGTTACTGCTATATGAGAACAAAAATATTTATACAATAAGGTAATCTTCTGAGGGCAGCATTACACACAACTGGCTCTGTGGGGGTGTGGCTATAATAGCTTTTAAGAGATTGTGAGAGTAACAGTAATGTAATGTCCTTTAAAAACAGAAGGTAATCACAAAGGATGACTTACGCATCAACCAAAATGAGCATGTCCTTAGGTGAAGCAGCACCTTGAATGTACCTACATTTAATGCATACACATTAAGACAGATAGAAATGATACAGAATGGCTAAATAAAATTGTTAGTCCAAATCTTAGAGACGCACATACTCACCATGGCCTCCTACGTACATCATACAGGTCAATTTTCTTGTCTGTATTTATCCATTTGGCGGCTGAAGAGCATTGTCAGGGAAATGGGTTACAATAAGGTTTCAGAATCATCCATTTAAAAAGAACTTACATTTATTTATAATAATTCACTGTTAGTACTGTTGGTAAAAGCTGCAACCGTTAATTGAGTGTTCTTTAAAATTATTTTATTATGATGGGGGAGTTTCTGCCTTCCAAAGGCCTACATACACTCTCACCTGGAAAGTATCTGGCGAGTCCAGTAGCACTACCAAAAAACTGCCAAAGAAGAGATGGGTCCTCTTCCTTATTCTTTCTGAACACCTCGTCTAGCGCTGCCGTCCAGTTCAGCTCATTCAGAACTGTAGTAGCTAAAATAAACAAACTGCATTACAATTCCTGTCACTACATAGAGGTAGAATAATGCACATAGCTTTTTTTTTGGCTCTTTTGGCTTTTTGTTACTTGAGCAACATGTCAACAAGCTCAATAACAATAACATCAGCTCAGTGACTAAATCTGAACTACAAAATCAGTGACATTGATATCTGATGTATTTTTGATGGCACTTTCCATCTATGTGCAAATACTGAAACTTGTGGCAGCTAATGCTTTTTAAGACAGGGAAGCACATGCTACTTCCACATTTGATCACTTTATTTGTAATGGCTAGCCACTGCATAGGGAATGTTGTATGTCTCCAGTGGAGATGCAGTAAATCTCTTATCACTAACCTAATTAGAGTGAAAGCATTGAAAGACTAAATCAAGTTTTAGCTGTAACGAGTTGCACAGCTCAAACAAGCGCTGAAAAAAAAGATGACCGTTTTTTTTTTTTTTTCCCCTTAATTTTCAATGAGAGCTGAATTAGACTAGGTTGACCACCTTTTTTAACCGGACGTGCCATATGCCTAGTGTACAACTCTGTACAAATGTCTTTGTATTTCAACATGCGATACATTAACACAACCCCCCTTCTCAGGCCACTGCCGCTGGGCACTCAGCACCCCACAAGCCTTCTTTGTGAGTGATCTTTATTGAGCTGTATTAGTAACATGCTGGTTTGTTGCACTTAGTACTTTGTAGTTTGTATTTAAAACATTACTAAATCAGGGCCTAAATAAGACATTGGAAGAACTACACAATCTATTTCTTAAGATATCTGAAGATCTTTGAAACCTTAATGGATTAGGAGAGTCGAGCAACAACACAAAAAGCTCAGCTGTTCATGGTAAAAGCAGCATCTGTGGTAAGGACCGGCCTAAATGAGTGAAACTATTAGCTAATGTAAGCCTATACGGTATTTGGAAGAGGAATGGGAGGGCAGGCCTTTTCCTGATAAACATCCAGATTAGACTGACAAGAAACCATCTACAACCAGCCTACTGAAAAACAAAGGATGTTTAAACAAAAGTACAGAGGAACATAAACACAATATGGCACTTTTTTTAGCTGATAAAGAATCCCATTCATTTTTAGGGTTGGATAATTGGTGAATATTCTTCCATGTAGAGGTTTGTCTCATGTAAGATATACTGTGTTTCTGATTGTGCTTGCTTAATAATATATAAAGTAACATGCATATTAGTAAATAAGAAGGAATATCAGCATGTGAGTGTTTATGGATTCAAGAGAAGGGGAAAAAAAGAAGTGTATTGGTGATCTCCTGTTCATTAACCTCAGCCCCATGAACACATGCATACCACACAGCATTCTAGTCTCTTTCTGCCACAATCATGAATTGTGTGCTGTCAATCATTAAAAACAGCATTACAGCGGATAACTGATTGCATTTATGTGTGCACATCTGGAATGAGAGGCAGGCAGCATCTTTAAGTGCACAAAGCGGTGTAAATCTTTTGTATGTTCTCAGTATAAATACACACAGACGCGCCTGTAATATTTAAGGTATAGGTCACTCAACTGGCCGGTGCTGGATGATGTACACAAGATATATACCCACAGAAGTAGGTATACAGAAGTAAAGATAAAAGTAAATTATACATTTTACTTCACTCGAGTAAAAGTACAAAAATATTTGCCTTCAAATGTACTCAGTCATTAAATGTAAAAGTACTAGGATTATTCTCTCTTTAATGTCCTATTATGATTTTTGTATCAACACTCTTGCTTGGGTGACTCAAGTGCCATTCTTAACCCAAATCTTTTAACAGAATGTCATTAATTAGACCTTGCTATTCATTTTGAATCCCAACTTCTAAACATATATTTCCCAGTATGTTATAGCATTCTCACTAATTACTAGTAAACTATATTATAATATTTTCCAGTAAATTGCTGAATTTTATTTTGATTTTAGCTTGGTGTGCATAAATTGTCTCAAAAGTCATAGATAAATAAAATGCATGACTGGGGCTTCACTACAACTACTACAAACAGAGCATTGACTATTCTTTGACTGTTTCACTAAAAACTAGGTTTTAGTTTACATGGTGCAAAATCCAGAAGAAGCAACCTAAACTACAATAGCAATTCATCTGACACTTATATACATGAGACCCATCAGTTTGCACTCTAACTCGCCTTCATTTGCGCTTTCATTCTCTCTTTTTGATATGAGTGATAAAAGTGATAAAAATGTATCATGAAAAGTACCATTGATACAACTACAGGAAGAAAATTGCTCGTCTAGACCACATTTTATAATGTAGAGATAACGGGACCAAAGCTGAAGAATAATTTTTCACATAGGACTACCTGGCTTGAGATTGGTAGGAGGACAAGACTGTCTTTGTGGCATAAAGAGAACTGAAAAAGGGCAAAATGAAAAGAACCTGACTCAAAGAGAGCAAGGGAAATGAAGCAAAAGCACAGCCTGTCTGTCTGCCTTCATCAGCACCAAGCAAATTGATTTCACTCAATTTCACTCATTTGCGAGTGAAATATTATCATTACAGCATGTTTGTAACGAGATGAAACTGGGGGAATCTTCTTCTGCATCAAAGCAATAACATCAAATCAGCATTCATTTGACTCTTTCAAATATATTAGCTTATTATTAGTTGGAATGCAAGTCACTTTAAATTATATATGTTGCTAATATAGTAATGACAATGATTTTTAATTGCAGTAAGTTTGTCTCACAGCGCTTTACCTAGAAAAGCAGTTTGTTACTCTACTCTGATTTAAAGTATTATCAAATTAGACCTGACATCTCTCATGTTAAATAAATGATACTGGCTATCCATGGTGTCTTTTAGCATTGGAAGTACACCCCACCCCCCCACCCATAATCGGAAATATTTTGGGAGTGTAAGGAAAGTGCAAAAAAAACAAAAACTTTGTGAATTCTAGAGTTGTATTCACAAATGCCACTTAAATTTGTGAACTTAACTACTGTGCAAAAAAGGAACCTCGCGTTCCAAACCATGTCCAAAAGCACACGTTACAAATGCATGGTTGAGGAAGAAGAGAGTCTCTCTTCTGTCCTGACTAGGGCTGAACGATTAACAGCTTTTTAATATCGAAATCGCGATTTGAATTAGCCAATAGACTGCAAGTATCACCAGGGAAAATTCCATCTCCACTGTGTGAACTGCCTGTTGATGACCAATCAGCATATCATATCCGGCAGAAGCTATTAACTTTAACAAGAAAGCTAAAAGCAAGCAGCACTGTACTCGACGCAGTGTTGCCAACTTGGTGACTTTTCAAACTCCTCCAGCGACTTTCTTAAGGCAGCTAGTGACAAATCTAGCGACTTTTTCTGCTGTTGTTGGAGACTTTTAGAGACTCGGACGTGAACGCTCATATCGTTCTAGAATTACTGTCCTCAACGAGCAGCGTTTTTTCCCCAAATAACTCTCACAGTACAGCATCTGCAGTAGCAGCAGATCCACACCATTCTGCTTCCGCAACACAAATGAATAGCGCATGTTCAAAACCAAAGCTGCTGCTGATTCCATCCTGGCTTTCAGGTCTGATTCACTAAAGTCATGTTATTTTAGCCTATTGATGACCTAGTTCAATGACAAAAAATAAATAACAAACCAAGAATCAATACAAGAATTTTCATTTGTAGTTCTAAACATGTTTACGGTGTTTTTTACTTACATTTTGTTTCTCCCACGATGTTATTCCTCTCTTACATGCAAATGGACCCTTATGCAAATTAGGCAGTGGTGTCATTTAGTGACTTCTAGTGACTTCTAGCGACTTTTAGGTAAACCTATAGTGACTTTCTTCAATGAGGAGTTGGTAACAGTGTGAGATAACAGAAGCTGTGATGTTAACTTCCCTCCCGCACACACTTTAAGCCAAGTCACTATACAAGAACTGTACGCTACATGTAGGAACAAAGTTCAAAGAGAGCTGAGAAATGTGAAGTACTACGCGACAATGACAGATATGTCTCTTGCTCATACGGGACAGAACATCGCTAATAGATTACAAGATGTGTTGGCTTACTGGGGATTAAATGAAGAGGGGCAAGTGTGCACAACCACAGATAACACCTCGAACATGACATGGCAGCCAAAATAAACGACTGGACCAGGTTACAACGTTTTGGCCACAAAACAAAAATCTTGTGATCGCTAAGTGTCCCATTTAAATGATACTGAACATGGTGTCAACATGTCTCTCTCCCTCTATCTCTGCATTGAACGTGATGTAACATTTTCTTTCTCTCTCTAACATGGTCTCACATTCTCTTTCTCTGTTTTCACATTATGCTAGGTTCCTCATTTTTTAAACAACAATCTCTATAAATATCTGTCCACAAATAAAAGCTTGCTGTGACACTTTCATAGTTAAATGGGGTGAATATATAGATATATATTTTTTCTGTTCTTTTTGTTTCATTCACAGAAATAAAGTAATCAGAACAGTTGAGAACTTTTTGTTTGTTACGTATTACATTGTAGCATTTCTCATATAAATTTTGAACTACTCGCAAAATCACAATTGAAATCGCAATATTATGTGGAAAAATCGCAATGAGATATTTTACCCAAATCGTGCAGCCCTAGTCCTGACCTGTCCTCAATGTGTGAAGAATTTTGAAACGAAAAGTGCAACTGTACTATTCTGTACTATTGCACGTCTTAAGATATGTTTGCAGGAAGAATGGGACAAAATAACTCCTGAAACACTAAATTACTTGGTATCCGCTATACCAAACAATCTGTTAAGTGTGGGGAAAAGGAATGAAAGGAGTGAAAATGGCCAAATTGTGCCCAAAGTGACAATATTTTGTGTGGCCACCATTATTTTTAGTAACTCTCGTGTGCATGGAGTTGACTTTATAGCTTTACAGGTTGTAAACTGTGGCAGAGGTGGGATATTTGAATCCTGGACCTTCTGATCCATAATACAGTACCTTAACCAGTAGAGGCTTAGAGGTTAGAAGAGGCTTCCTTCTGGGACGACATCCATGCAGCTCAAAAGTGTGTGGCATATGGTCTGAGCACCGACGGGCTGACCTCTACCCCTTTAACTTCAGCAGCAATGCTGGCAGCACTCCTACATCTTTTTTCAAAAGCCAACCTCTTGATATGACACTGAGCATGTGCACTCTTTTTCTTTGGTCGACCATGATGAGGCCTGTTCTGAGTGGAAGCTGTCCTGTTAAACCGCTGTATGGTCTTGGCCACCGTGCTGCAGCTCACTTTCAGGTGATGGCAATCTTCTTATAGCCTAGGCCATCTTTATGTAGAGCAACAATTCTTTTTTTCAGATCCTCAAGGATTTCTTGAGGTGCCATGTTAAACTTCCAGTGACCACTATGAGAGAGCAGCAAATTTAACACACCTGCTCCCCATTCACACCCGAGACCTTGTAAGACTAAAGAGTAACATTATACCATGGAGGGAAAATGGCTAATTGGGCACACTTTGCCTATTTTCACTTAGTGGTGTACTTATTTTGTTGTCAGCAGTTTAGATATTGATGGCTGTAGGAGTTGTTTTGAGGGCATGGCAAATTTACAATGTCTTTAAGCTATTTTAAAGTTATCTAAGCTATAGACTGACTACTTTACATTAGATCAAAGTCTCGTATCGTCAGTGTTGCCCCATGAAAAGATATAACAAAACAGTTACATAAGTGTGTGTGTGTGTGTGTGTGTGTGTGTGTGTGTGTGTGTGTGTGTGTGTGTGTGTGTGTGTGTGTGTGTG
>JAUZST010006730.1:0-14649 GCA_034779995.1 Parotocinclus haroldoi
GTGACTGGGTGAGTGAGTGAGTAAGTGAGTGTGTGTGTGTGTGGGTGAGTGGGTGAGTGAGTGAGTGACTGGGTGAGTGAGTGAGTGAGTGAGTGGGTGACTGGGTGAGTGAGTGAGTAAGTGAGTGTGTGTGTGTGTGGGTGAGTGGGTGAGTGAGTGAGTGACTGGGTGAGGGAGTGAGTGAGTGACTGGGTGAGTGAGTGAGTGAGTGAGTGTGTAAGCACGCCATAAGCTTACCTAAAACGAGAGCTGTACCGTGTGATTTCTCAGCTCTTCTCGCTGTAACCCATTTTTTATTCCCAGCGTCTGAAGCTACAGGACTGAACCCTGACGGCTCTTATGAAAAAGGCCGACCTTTTAAAACGTGTTTCTGCTTCATTTGCATTCCATTAGAATTCAGATGACAAGCTGGACATGTTTTTTTTTTTTTTTTCTTCTCTCCCCTTTTTCTTCGGAACCTCCCCTAAGCTTCGTCGTCCTTTTCAAGAGCTCCAAACACACGATAACGATATCAAAACGCACAAGCGCAAAAGCCGGAGACGTGGCACGGATGCCCGCAACAGTCCGAATGCCAGGGCGTACCCACGCGCCTGCGTTGGGATGAAGAACTAAGACAGAACACAACAGTGAGCAAAGCGGTTGTGTGTTTGTGCAGACGCTATGAACCCTGACGGCGTGGCGGTACGAGTGTGCTTTTACGCCGGAGAGACTTACTAACTAGAAACTAACGCGTTTAACAGTGACCTAGCCGCCCGGGACGGGACGGGACGGGACCCTAATGTGCAAAGGGTGCAAGGCAGGAAAAAAAAACACGCATTATTTCCTCCAGACCATGGTGACCTAAAAATAATCCCAAATCCTCTTCGTTTTTGCTTTAAACCCTGATCCGGAGCGACTCGAGTCCTATAACTGTGGGTACAACCTAAGCGACTGTGGGGCACAGGACCATCGGTGGTCCCCTACGAGACAACTTCCTGCCTAAAGTTCAGTATCTTAATGAGTTAATGAGTTCTTTAATAATATAATAATTAAGGCAGCACTGATGGGGCTCCACGACACCTATGCTCACTCTCCCAACACCCACCTGGTACGGCTCTCAACGCCTCTTCCTTATTACTCCCTTTTAGGGAGTTTTTACTTGCCGCTGTCACCCCGGGTTTGCTCAAGGTTAGCGACAAGAGCCAACCGAAAGGTTGCCTTCTGCTCCTTGTTTCTCAGCTACGGCGTACGAGCTAGTGCCATGTATCGTGTGTTGCCCAGAATGAGTGGCTCATACCAGCTAGGGCAGTGCTGCTGGAGTTCAGACTGCACGCGGCGCGCGTTAATCGTCCTCTGATACGCTCTGTCGGTGCGTGAAACTGAGGCGTTTTAAAAACTCCAGCAGCACTGCCGTGCCTCCGCCCGCGCCAGAGGGGGAAAGAAAAACAAAAAACACCACCCCCTGCTCAGGGCAGGCGAACCTGGTAAAAGCGCCTTTCCAGGGGCTTCCATGAGCGAAGGTTTGGAGTTCCTGCGTGTGGGTCTGAGAGACGGGTGATGCCAGTCCAGGGGTGCCCCTAGGAAACACTATGTTCCGGCACCCGCTGGGCTCTTGAGTTGTCAGACTGTCCTGACACAACTCATACCCGTTCCTGATTTGTGTCCTCGTTTTCAGCCCAGCAGCGACACCGGGGTGCTTGAGAACTCCAGCAGCACCGCTGGGTCCGGTCCACACGTGCGCGCACATCGTATCAGTGTCACTTCCGTGCTGAGAATGTTCGACCAACCAAACGGGGGGCCGAGGAAATAAGCAGAGAGGCAGATGGACTACAGCCTGTAAGTATAGAACTACAAAGTGAGGCTACGTGGGAAGTGGAGTTCATGAAACAGGCAGTGCGGAAAACAAGGGAGGCGGATTTAATCTTAGTCTCACCAGGCAACCCTGATCAAAGCCTCTTGGGTCCGAGAGACTGGCGATGCCAGTCAAGGGGTGCCCCTGTAAACATTCCTTTCAACTCTCCACACACCCCCACCCCCACCCCCACCCGGGTACTTGCGCGGGGATAATAGCGTCCTGATCGTCCTCGTTTAAAAGGTCAGTGCCGATTTGCCGGCTTTGTGTCCGCGTCCCGAAGCCATTCTCCGCAGCTCATCTAACGGCCGTTTAGTCGAAGCGAGAGCGCATTCATCTCAGCCCTATTTAGCCATTACCCATTTACCTCAAAAAGTGCTCAAAATTGACCTTTTGGAACGACGAGCCGTGTTCCACCGGCGCGGGGATAACAATGTTTTCCGGCCGCTCTAATTTCCAGCCGCACTTACCCACAGCTCTACAAACATGAGTCACGCTCATATCCATAAACATTACTCTAACGCGTCCACGCAGGCTCCTTTGCGCGGGCGTATTTAAAAGCCACGGCACCTCACAGTGACAGCGCAGGCCTCGCCGAATCTGGGAGAGGAGGCTCGAGCCTGACCCGTTCCTGACGCCTTACAGTTCCCGGATCTGGGGACGCTCATGCATCTGTGGGATGTGCTGGACAAGCAAGTCCGGTCCGTCATAGGTTACAGTCTTCCCTTATAACATGAGCTGCACCACAGGACACCTTGCCTCGACCGGTCCGGGCCTTTGGAGGAAGGAGGGGGACCCAAACACCGGGTGTGTACACGGTGTTGCTCATTACTGCGGGACAGCGGATTCATCGCATTTGCGCCCTAAGCCGATGCCTGTTTCGAACAAAATGCCTTGAAAGGGTTTCATTCTGGTAATCGCTGTTGTGTGTGTGTGTGTGTTTTTTTTTTTTTTTGCGTTTGTTGCGGGGCGGAGTTCGGGACGTCCGCTCGTGGCTCTGAGCAGGGCTTCTTGAGGAGAGAGAGAAAATATCGTACGAAATCACAGCACAGGTCTGAGTCTCGCGGCACGGCTTGAACCCCCGTGGTTCAAAGCGTACCGGCTCGGAATGATCGATTTAAAGACACGGACACGCCCCCGTTTAACGAGGTCTTGAAAAGTAACAAAAGGAAGCCGCCTGAGATCGATCTCGTTCACGTCTGAAGGACGGGAGCGCAGTCCGAGCGCCCCCTCGTGGACGGAAAGGGGAACGGCCTCGATGAAAGGCAGAAAACGACTTGCTGTCGTTCCATTTTCTTCATCCAATCATATTTTCGGATTGTGTTTCGTCTGAATAAGTATGTGAACTCTAAAGGCTCTGTGGCTGTAATGAGGATTTGAAACGCTGCGGTTAAAGTAGAGTTACTATAACGTGGCTTTAAATTTGTTTAGGATTCTAACCGGGTCTAATAAAACACGTTACAGTTAACTGCGTTAAAAAAAAAGAGAGACGTTTAGCGAGAAGAAGCGTAAGTAGCGTATGGACTTAACAGACCAAGATGCGTTTATGATTCGCGTCGTCCTCACTTGGGTGTCATTTAGCCCTTTATGCCTCCCGTGTCTCTTGCCCGTCGCTCAGGAGGGACAGGATCCGTGACGGCGCCTCCTAAGGCCGTCACACGCCGAGGAGAATGAGAAGAAAACGTGAAAGAACGCGGACGCGAGTTTTTTTCCACCTCAGAACTGGATTCTGGGTTAGATTTTTGGAACGGGTCTTCCTCAGGTGACGTGTACACAAGTAGACGTTCGCAGGGGAACGCAAACGGCGCCACGCCCCCCTCCTCCCGGCGTCGATTTGATCCAGGAAAACGAGAAAGGAAGGAGAGTTTCAGCGATCTGAAAGGCTTTTTTGCTCTTTTTTAGCAGGTTTTAGTAGGTTTAGGGCTTTTTGGCGAATCCTAAATACAAGTACTAACAATAGGAACGTCGTACCAAACCTGAACGTTCTCGAGGGCGAATGAAACGGCGCTGTGTTTTCCGCGGAAGAGAGGGCGGAACGAGAGAAGGAAAAGGAACGTTGAGTGTAAAAAAAAACAAACAAAACAAACAAACAAACAAGGACAAAAAAAAAACGCCGCTGTTTTTATGTATGAAAAGGCTACGGGCGGAGAGGAAGACTGAAAATACGGGAGCTGCTTTATGTGGCGCTGTTTGATCGCAAAAGAGAGAGAGAGAGCGAGAGAGAGAGTGAGAGAGAGAGAGAGAGAGAGAGAGAATAAGAGAGCGTCGCTTGGCGTGGAAGACAAAGTCTTTAGAGACTGCGATTGGAAACGGAGAAGGAAATAACGTGAAACTACGAGGCGAAGAGCGCCGAGATGTGAGGGCTATTCCGCCACGTCCCGTAGGTTTGCTAAACGAATCGTTCTTTAAGGGTTCCGAGCCTTCCTTGAATCAACGATGGATTACGTGCCGGAGGGAAGAGCAGAGGCAGCGCTGATGCTAGTCCTAACACAGCTTTAACGCGGACTTTGCCCAGGCCTAAAGGCTGTCTAACGTAACCTAACGGACCGGATTGGTCCTGCTACCTACGTATGAAACACCGCCGTGCGGAATGTGGCAGACGTCCCCTATAATGCATCCTAGGATAAATATGAGCCGATTAAATATGAGTGCGAGGCGTCTTTACAAAGCGGAGGGGTGAAGGGGGTGGGAGTAACGATGGAGCGTCAAAAACAAGACCGATATATGATTGTATCTCAGCATCTTAACCCTAAGCGTGAACAGTTCGTTCGGCCGTCGCCGTGGCGCCGCCTTTCATCTTTCCGAGCCGCGACGTTTGTGCTCCTTAAAGTCGAGAACAGTCAGCGTTCAGACGGACGCCACCCGAATCAATCATTCAGCGCCCCGGACGCGCTCCCCCGGGCTGGTCGGTGGTGCCCCTCACAGTGCGAGCCTACGCTGGAGTCAAAATCGGATCAAATCGGGTGCTGAACGTCGTTATTAGGATGTATTGCTTATGAAATGTTCTTCAATGATTGTTTTGTCAAAAGAAAAAAGTCCTGGAAATCCTGCCTGGAGGTTTTTCCCGAGCATGCAGACCTGCCTCGGCTGCAAACGTCCACGTGGGGGTCCTTCTAGGTCGCCTCGAGCGGTCAGCTATTAGTCGGTGGTCCTCATGCTTATGTTGAACTCGTAGATAGGATGGGCCGCCACTGTCTCTGCTCACATTCGCAAAAAAGGCGGTCCCACATGGTACCAATCAGCTCAGGTCTCTCGAAAAAGTCAGAGTGGCGACGATACATCCAGAGCAAGGCAGGAAAACGTTATACGCTAGCTGTTTAGAATAGAGGACAAGGCATATTGCGAGTTCGTGGACAAAATACCAGACAGAAGGACCAAAATGTTTTTGTTGTTGTTGTTTTGTTTTTTTTTTGATTTTTTTTTTAAAAAGCATATAAATTTGTGCTTCTTTAGTTTGATAATAGTCTCGAGAAGATGCAGCTGTCGGTTCCTAGGTACTATATCACATACAGGTTAATGTACAGGTGCCGTTTCCGTTTACTCGGCCGTCCTCGTTTCGCCGGCCGCCTCGCTCTTACATTCGACCCGGGAACGGAGCAGTTGCGAGGGAAAGCCGGGGCTCTTGCGTATCGCCCCTGCCCTCGCGTCTTCTTTGGTAGCACGATTGACACCTTGCGGTGTCAGCCAGGGTGAGGGAGGACGGGAAAGGGGGGGACTGCGAAACTTTAGCAGAAGGCGATAAGGACGGATCGGGTACGAAGCCGCGTCGCAGCCTCCAGAGGGGGACGAGCGAAAGCGCCGAAACCAACGAGAAAAGGGAGCAGACGGGAGGAGGCAGTGCTGGTCGATGCCACGGGGGTGGCGGGTGCAAAGGTACAAACGGGCACGTGGTCCATCATCTGGAGAAGAGCGGGGCGCACAGGCACAGGGAGATACCGAGCAGCGTGGTGACAGCGACCGGACGGAGGCTCTGGGCTGATCCCGGGAGCACATCTGCAAACAGACAAGAATATCATACAGACCCTGGTATCGCTTTAGAACAGACACCCTCGCACGACGACTCAGGGGCCTCGTTTAAGGGCCCGGCAGTGCAAGCTCGGGTTTGTTATCGCCGGGTTTTGAACCCTTAACCTTCCGGAGCGTACAGAGCCAGAACAGGTTTAGCTGGAGGGCCTGCTCGACCCAGCTGGCCTTTTCCAACACCTGGTAGTGATTTTTAAAACTGTCGGCACACACACGCTACCTCCTGCACTCAGCTCACACACAGAGGTGACGTCTACCCAAACGTACACACGCACTGCGCGGAATTATGCATGCGCCCCACCACCAAACTGCACGAAATACATAAAAAGGAGCTTTTTACTTAAAGGATCGATATTGCTTCTATAAAGAGATTTTAGCGCAGGCAGTAAATCAATTCATTTCCTAGCAGCCATTCTTATTCTCCTCATTCAGAGGCCGATACACTTCCTCTGTCACTTCTCAAGGTCTTCCCAAGGAAGCGGCAAGAGGAAAAGTACAGTCGAGCAAAAGTTTAGGACGCACAACGTGTGCAGGTTTACGATACGCGGATTGAATCGGGCGTCTCTAAGTGGGGCTGCATTGCAGAAAAGACTTAAACCGCGAAGGATGTGCAGGACTCCCTCCCGGACCAGAATAAAGGGCGAGGGTCGCCCCGGGGAGGGCGTCCGATATGATGAAACCTGTGCTGAACAACTTAGCTAACAAATGGCAGTTCATTCATTCCAAAATTGCTGTTTATAATAAGAAGAATTTGCAGCGAGCAGCACGTCAACCGCTTTCATTTCTGTGCTTCGGACCGGCTTTAGATTTCCGTCTCTGATTGATCCTGGAGTTAGGGAATTTACTGCAGCCAATAAAGAAAAGGACTCATTTGGTTAAAAAGTGCATTAGAGCACAAACAACAGTAAAATTAATAAAACAAAAATCCAAATAATAACATTAACTGCTCCCCAAAGGACAGGGCGGCCATTAAAGTTTCTTTTGAACCGTAATACGACGTTTTAATAACGTTAAGGGACGGTTTTAGTTTCGGCCCGTAATGTAATGGCACTGAAATCAAATCCGGGAGTGTTTTCCGTGCGCTCGCGTGTGCGTCGAACCGACCCGATGCCCCGCGGGGGGAGCAAATCGGAGCCTCCTTCAACAATCAAGAGCTCGGTGACTAAAAGCTCCTCGCGTTCGGACTCGGAGAGAGCTGACGTGCTGCTGTGGGGGAAACAGGAACATCCAGGAGCATCGACGGCTCAACGGTGAAGCCAACAAGTTCTCTGTTTGGTTTGGTGCAAACGGCAACGGGCCCAGGCGTCATGCCAGCCGATTGGGACCTTGTGCCGACTGTAAGGGTTAGTGGAGGACAGATAATTGAATGGTGCTAAGGATCTGTTTTTGGTGGCCTTGTGAGCCTGCACCCCCTTGTTTGGTCCCCTGACAACCCGTATGTCCAAGCCCCACCCTAAGAAATACTCCGAATGTCCCTGTGACCTGTCCCTGACCACAATGACCAAGTCCTGGGACCATACCCCTGGGCGCCTCTAACACACCACTTCAACACAACAGCAGTTCCACATGGTTCCCTGAATCCGGCAAGGCGGGATCTCTCAGTCACGAAGGTGCCTTACAGGTTACCTGTCCCGAATAAATCCAGTTCCAGGGGCGGGTACGTGAGTTTCGTCACGTGACCAGACCAGACCAGACCAGGGGTGCCCCCCGCATGGTTTACACCAAGCTTTCAACTTTGCTTTTCAGTTTGAGCAAGGCAACACCTTGTGTTCTGTTAATAGGCTCCCGCTAAGAACAACTAACTGCATATTCTCTTTTCTCTCCGAGCTCTTCTTCCAGTCCCAGTTCCAGGTTTACGCTGTGCTTCCATACACAGTCTCCATGCCACTACTCAGACCACATCAGAGAGCAATAGCCCCCCCCACCCCACCCGCAACGCCCAAAACACTTTCGCACTGAATCTACGACGTCGATATTCATTCGCAGGTTCTACGTTATTACATTTATTATTTTATTATACATTATTCATAACTCTTCCTTGAACGTTTGTTTACACTGTTCCTATCCCTAGCTAAGGTAAGACCAAAGGGGGATCTGTGGCAGCGCTGGCACTGCCATCTGGTCATAGGATTTCAACAGCTGATCCCTGTTCGAGGGGGACAAGAGGCACTTGAGACGAAATACCCTACCGGAACAACCAGTATGGCGTTCAAATGGTATTCCATTTTAGATGGTCTGGGTTAGAAATACGGGAACATTGTGGGAAGTTATGGGAAGTTTCTTTAGCTTCCCCCGAGCTTTTCGTTTCCATATGAAGCGCCACAGCAGCCGGGGTCGAGAGAATCAATCTCCATCTCCCGATCTCTCAGCCATTCTTGGCACCGGCTCATCCGCTCCTGGGCTAGGTGGCCCGACTGGGCCAAGGGTAAGAATATCAGCACGGTGCCAAACGTGAGCTCATCGAGCTGGTTGCCCAGATGCGCCCATGCCAACCAGACCCACTGAGTAGCCACTCGTGCTGGATGCAGTCGACAAAAAGGTTCGATTAGATCCCAAACTCAAACACAGGCGGGGCTTATTGGGCCAGGTCCAGTTCCAGGTGTATCAGTGCCCCCCCCCACAGTACTTACCTGTTTCAGGCAGCTTCTCCTGTTTGCACTTCCCTTTGGTGATAGAGACATCGTCGATGGCAATGTCGCCCTCAAAACCATCGCCTCGGATGCCCTCAAACACCGCCTGGAATCGACAGAAGGCAAGGATGATGGCGAGGCCGTTATGGAAACGCAAATGCATCATATGTACACATGCCGCTGAAAGCACGAGTGGCCCCTAACGCCGCCGCCCTTTTAATGCACGGAAATTCACAAGATCATCGAAGATCCAGCAAGGTACCGTTCCGACCGCGTGTTCCGTGTCCTACGGAGCCGATACCTTTGCTTTAATAGAGAGCATTGGGGAAAAACACACACACGGAGACTCAACGAGTGAAAGTGAACCAGGTTGTAGGGTTCTAGATTAGGGAGAATATGCAGGTAACAAAGGGGTACTACTTGCAATAGGACAGGTACATCCACACAAACACGGGAAACTTGGGCAAAATAAAAAAAAAAAAAAAGTCTCTTAACACGTCAACCGAGTTAAAACAGGCTTTAGTGCAAACGAGCTATAGATAAGGAGTTTTTTTTTTAATTGAATGCCGTTCTTTTGCTCTTTAACTCCTGCATCCGCTTGCAATCTGGCAACTGCAGAAAATCCGATTCCCTCGTAATCCGATCTGTAAGCACACAGGCATTTGAGTAATCAGGCAATGGGGATTGACGGATTTCTAATTTTCTCATTTTATTTCTGTTGCGCTTTTTCGAATGGAGCCGTTGTCTCAAAGCAGCTTCACGATTTGGCGTAGTCTAATATCAATCCCAGATTAAGAAAGCCTGGGGCGACGGCGTCAGGGTTGCCAGATTGAAAAAAAAAACCCCAAGAAACGCTGAAGTAAAAAAGAACAAGAGGCCAGCGGATGCTAAATCTTTCAAAATTTGTAGAGCTGGCAACCTGCACAGACTCAAAAGTCATAATAAAATAGAATCATCTAACATGCTACGAATAATCCGATTACTGGGGTAAAAGCCCGCTCTCTTTATCGGATTTCATATTCTGATTTGTAGATCGGACAGACTACGAGGTGTACACGCTGACTGCGGAAAATGCGACCATGATCGGATTATTGATCGCGCCGATTATTGAGAACGCGCTGGAAAAACCTGGCAACCCTGGAGATGAAAAACTGCTTTTTTCCTTTTAATAATAATACGGTTTTTTTTTCCCTTTCTCCCAGAACCACAGGATCCTGCACAGGGGCGAGGGACGGAGTGATGGAGGGAGGCATTTATGACAAATTTGTATTCATAAGAGTGAGGGAAGTGTCAGGCTCCTTTAGACTTTGCGTTGTTAAGAGCCCTTCATGCCAGACATAGAAAGAGACAAGAGCAAGGTCGAGCCTCTTGACCGACTCCGACCGCAGAGAAAATGTTCAGCTAAAGCATTTTCTGACTTCTGATCTCACCAGGCAGTCCACTCACTCTCTCTCTCTCTCACACACACACACACACAAACCTCACGACCCGTAGCTTAATCTGAACCTTAGTCTCTTTGAACAAGATGTCGTTTTGAATAAATAAACGAGAAGATGGCCGGGTGAGGGAAAGGAAATGAGACAGGAGCGGAGGAACCGGGCCCTGCTAGATGGGCTAATTTGATTTCGTTCACCTATTAGTGCTAAGCCGATAACCCAACTCTCTCGCTGTTCTAATTGGCTAAAGGTCCATGGCACGGGGTGCGTACGTGGGCGTAATATCAAACGCTGCCGCGCCGCTTTTCCCCTTCCGCAATTAAACCGAGCGCCCGAAGGTTACGGGACTCTCTCAGCGCTGCCACAGATGGGATTTGAACGTACAGCTTTCCGTATTAGCAGTCCAGCTTATTGTAGATCACACACTGACAGGTTCGTCTCGTTAATCTCGGTTAATTACGCTGGGTTTCTATTGGTGCTCGGGCAACGTTTGATGATAAACCTAGACCTGGCAACGAAAAAGCGCCCAGGATTTCAGAAAGCTTGCCTAAAAACAGACTAAGAAGTTCTTTCCGTCCGTCCATCCATCCATTATCTTACGCTAAAACCACACGGGGTCGATCCATCACACAGAGTCACACACTGAGGGCCACTTTAGAGACACCAGTTAACCTAACACGCATGTCTCTTGGACTGTGGGAGGAAACCGGAGTACCCGGAGTAAACCCGCGCAGGAGATTCAGGCCGTAAATCTAAAAAGGGATTTCATTTTTACGTTCATTTCTTCAAAGAAGGAGGAAATCATTAACCGATTTAGAGCCTGGAGACGTTTCGGAGCACAAAGGGTAAGGGTACAAGCCTAAACTAAAGAGAGGAGATCCCTCTCCGCTCCCTCAGGCAGCTCAATGCAGAGTTCTGTTGGCAAAACGCCCACTTACAGCTTTACTGTACAGAAAACAAGCCCCATGTTAACCAGGTGAAGAAGCTCCGCCCACTTCTCCGGGCTCGGAAGCATCCGGGATGGACCATCACCACGGAAACGGGGACCGTGCTCAGGCCGAACAGTGTTAAAGATCTTTTTTCGGCAGGAGTGAACGGAAAACGCCAGCACGGAGCATCCAGACTGTTATGAGGAACAAGTCCAAAAGGTACGGCATCGGGTCCGGACCCTCGGCGAAGACCGTTTGAGCTTCTGCGATGCAGCATTAATGCAGAAAAGTACACCGAGATTTGTAAACTGCCTTCAAGGCCGCGTCTTCGCCAGGTGCTTTTGTACCAGAGTTTTTACCCCATTTCTAGCTTTAATTTTTATTTTTTTTTTGGAATGTGCCTGCAGGCTTAAAAGACAGAAATGGATGAACCTTTAATAATTATCTTCTGCTTAATCCACACCGGTGCCCACCCGGCAACTCTGGGTGCAGGGCCAGGAACAACCCTAGACGGGGCGCCAGCCCATCGTAGGGCACACACACACACACACACACACACACACACACACACACACACACGATCACGCACTAAGGGCCACTTAAGCGGCACCGACTAACGTACGACGCATGTCTGCGGAGCGTAGGAGGAAACCGGAGTACCCGGAGTAAACCCACGCAGACACGGGGAGGACATGCAGACTCCACCCAGAAAGGCCCCACCCTGGGATTGACCCCGGTTCATACTGCCCGCAATGAAACAAGTCCTAAGTTCACTTGATTTGGGGTCTGTCGTTGTTTACAGGGGTTTGCTGAAGGACAGCGCCATAACTAATGAGCCACCAGTAGCTTTCAGCCACAAATGGACTGTTTGCATCAGGCATGCTCTGAATGTGTATATTATTGTGGTTCCAGACGGTAGAGCGCATTAGCAGCATTGACCTCATTACACAAACGTACCTCATTCATTCTGCGCAACTCAAGACTAATACAAAAAAAAGGCCATTATTCTTGGCACTCGAGTGCCCTTCGTTTATGGCAGTGAATGCGCTACCCTTTAATGGGGATCTCTCGCCCGCCCGCCCGCTCGTTTGTTTGTGCGTGTGTGCGTGCGCGTCGGAGAGAGGTGGTAATTAGCGCCCGTGGCTGCTGAAGGTTACGTGATAGTTGTTGCAAAGCTGATGAAAATCCCTTGTATATTCCAGTCATGGCGGGAAGAGAGTAAAGAAAAAGAGAAAAAGAGAAAAGGTACGGGCGGGAAAAGGGGCGAGAGCGAGGTTAATGGATGAAAGCTGTGAACGGGAAGCTCGGCCGACTGGATACACAAAGAGGATGAAAAAGACGAGAAGATCCACAGAAAGGAGGCGGCGTGGACGCGGATCAGCGGGCCCTTTCCTTTCGCATCGTAATTAAGCCGAACTAATTAGCGAGCGTCCCTCGCTCCCCGTACGCCTCTGTCGTCAAGATCTTTCTCTTTTGTCATCGTCTTTGTAGTTCGAGTTACCAGAAGAGCCGACTTTGATGCCGCGTTCTGGCAGCGGAGCAAGGGATTGTGGGTCTTTTCGCGGTCTTTTCAGAAACGGGGCCGTTTGGGTCTGTTCAGCAAAAACGGTTTGTTTCTGTAAGCAAGAAAACTTTTTGTGCCAAAGAACGTAGCCTAAATGATTCACTCATTCACTCACTGAAGGGAATCAGAGTCATGACCAAATGATTCACTGATTCACTCACTGAAGGGAATCGAATTCATGACCAAATGATTCACTCATTCAGTCACTGAAGGGAATCGGAGTCATGATCAAATGATTCACTGATGCACTCACTGAAGGGAATCTAAATCATGACCAAATGATTCACTGATTCACTCACTGAAGGGAATCTGAGTCATGACCAAATGATTCACTGATTCACTCACTGAAAGGAATCTGAGTCATGATCAAATGATTCACTGATTCACTCACTGAAAGGAATCTAAATCATGACCAAATGATTCACTGATTCACTCACTGAAAGGAATCTGAGTCATGACCAAATGATTCACTGATTCACTCACTGAAGGGAATCGGAGTCATGATCAAATGATTCACTGATTCACTCACTGAAGGGAATCTAAATCATGACCAAATTATTCACTGATTCACTCACTGAAGGGAATCAGAGTCATGACCAAATGATTCACTGATTCACTCACTGTAGGGAATCTAAAGCATGATCAAATGATTCACTGATTCACTCACTGAATTGAATCTGAGTCATGATCAAATGATTCACTGATTCGAACAGTAACAGAATATACTGATATAAACTGATATAAACACTCAAACTTAGATGAGCTAAAGTAGCTACTAACTTTAGTTCATTTACCACATGAAGGTTTTTTTATTTCATATCCATAAATCGGAGCAGAAATGTATGAAGGTGAGGGGAGGGGAGCATGACTGGATTCTGAATTCGTTTACACTATCACGGGGGAGCTGAAGCCTGAACGACGAAACGATGAGAGCTAGCAGATGGGCTGGACAGAGGGAGGGATAGCTGGATTAGCTCGGCTAGCCAAATGCTCTTATCCGGGGGAGTCTGGATCCTTTACTCGCCATCGATCTGCTGGCAAAATCGGCAAACAGAGAAGGAATCCAAACAAGGGACTTTCTTATTTATTTTATTTTATTATAGAGTCTTGAGTTTAACTCTGTTTTATTTGTCTATTGGGTTTCTTATGACACCATAAAAAGGTGACAGTTTTAAAAAAAATGTACTTTCATTTGCCCCTAAGGTACGGTATTAAAAGTCTAAATAAAACAAATAATATAAAAGCCAATCAGGATGCTACCCCAGTGCTGACCACTAGGGGCAGTGGTTATTTACTTAGTATTTATTACCGTAACTGTTTTTTAATACCATTTTTAATTTTTGCTATTGGGCTTGGTGTTTGTTCGATTTAATATCGCATTCACATTGTGCCATATAATTTTTTTTTTTTTTTTTTGCAAAATGCAGGTACCATTATAAAACAAAACAAAATAAAATAGAATAATCAAAAATATATTTTTTACAAATATTTTTAATATTTATTATTCAAAAAATAAAATGTGTAAAATATTTGTTTTTATTAATTTTTTTATATTATTTATTTTATTGCATAATTTATGCATTTTTTATTTTATTATATTATTTTTTTAATATTATTTATCTTTATTATTTATTAATATTATTTATTTATTTATTGTGTTGTCATTGCAGCGATGTTTTCGTTAAGTAAATGAATATTATTATGAATAATAATGGAGACGTAATTGACCAGACGACAGACCGGCGTTAAAACTTGTAAAAACATCGCTGGTAAAGCTGAAGCGCGGTTACGTAAATCCTTTGAGGTGTTTCTTCCTGGCTTGTTATGAATAGCATGTTAATATAAACCCTTTATCTGAAATCTGTTTCATCATCATCTGCCGCCTGTTCGATTGTCGGAGGTGCCGTTAGCGTAAACGTTAGCGTTAGCCATCGCTCAGTGCTGTCCGTCAAAGCCAACACACAATGTCAAGATCATGACGAGCCAAGACCTGGAACGTGAGGCGGAAACTCTCCAGGAAATTAAAGCGAGTTAGAAAAGGAGCTCGAGTTTGGCGAGGAAGAAGATCGACCAAAACAACTGGCGCTGCGAATGCATAACAAGTCCGAGAAAGCTCAGGACAAAAAAAAAGAGAAGAACTGAGAGAGAGAAAGGGAAGAAAGAGAGAGCGAGAGAGAGAGAGAGAGAGAGAGAGAGAGAGAGAGAGAGAGAGAGAGAGAGAGAGAGAGAGAGAGAG
>JAUZST010006731.1:0-14649 GCA_034779995.1 Parotocinclus haroldoi
TCTCTCTCTCTCTCTCTCTCTCTCTCTCTCTCTCTCTCTCTCTCTCTCTCTCTCTCTCTCTCTCTCTCTCTCACCCCACCCCCTCTTTCTTTCTCTCTCACTCACTCCCTACATTTCTGTCTCTTTCTGTCTGGTTCCCTATTTATCTCTTTTTTTTTCTTGCAAGTGCCAGGGGGTTAGGAAAAAAGAGAGGAGGACATGTTTAGAAAAAGGGAGCAAGAGAACGAAGCCAAGTCAAAGCAAGATGCTTTCCATCTGACATCACATCACAACACTCATGTTTTAATGTTCCCAACAGACTTCATAAGCTGCCCCATTTCCTTTCCATCTCCCTCTGCAAAAGCTTTTTACTGTTTATGTGTTGCTTACTACTCTGAAACTATATCATTCTGTAATGAGACTCATAAATTCCATCAGACATTCAGACATTGACTTTCAGTTTGATAAATGACAGCTCATGCTTCTTGGCAAAATTGCTTAAAATATGAGCCAGACGAAAATATAAAGTATGGGCCTGTCATATTTCCAAATGGTAGCATCAAGGTAAACACTTAATTCATTTAATATCAGAAGAAACAGACAGTGCTCAGCTACAGTACTATGAATAAAGAGGTGGGATGATGATAGTATTTTTTGCCAAATACAGAAAGAATCCTGACTCAGACACAGATTAGGGGATTAAGAGAATATAAAAGCATAGACACATCAGAAATCCCAAATTAGCAGGGTTAGGAACTCCAGGAAGTATTAAATTCATGAAATTTGTAACAGTTTAACAATTCAAGTTTTTAATAAACATTTATTCTAAAAGTAAATGTTGCTGTAACTTTTAAACAGTTACTGGTTAAATATTTGGATTGGTATTTGCAGAGGGTCAGTGAGTGGCACTATTCTAACCCCACTCAACGTGATGACCAAACAAAACAACGTTCAGGAAATAATGAGAGAACAGTAGACAGTATAGCCATGTAGTTGCTTTATATATGATATGATATGATATATGATATGATATGATATGATATATGATATGATATGACATCTGTGAAGACAAGGGAAATTAGGTTATAAATGAGATGCAACATACCATTCCATACCAACAAAAATGTTCAGGAATGGTTTAAGGGGAATTAGAGTCCTCCAAGTTCCCCACCTCCCTTTCCAAGCCAACATTCAAATAATGCACTTTGAATCATTTAAAAATAAGAAACGATTAATATTAATAAATACATTGATAATCATTAAACCTTCAGGGCCCTCTCAAGAGTTTAAAGCTAACATGTTTCTTAAAATGCATTCTTTATCAGCTGTATATGACAATATGTCTGCCTTTATTTGAAATAATTCCTATTCAAGATGACCACACTGTGGGTAGTCCCAGCCTGATTTGCAAGAGTTGCACCTGAGTTGAATTTAGTTTTATTTGTTTATAAATCTCCAAACAGCTTTTCAAATGTGTTGTGTTGTGCATCTTCAGCCTACGCTTCATTTGAGACCTACTGATGTAACTCTGAGTTGCTGCTTAAACTCCATGGCATTGAATCATGGAAACTTTTGATATTATAATGTTAGTGCATTTATGCTTGGAAGCATAGAAGTAATGAAAGTAGTACCTAAAAACAGCAATTAAATATATGTAGCCAACAGCTGTGGTATTGATGTGCATAAGAGTAGAATGGCTTTTCATCGATAAACCTGTTTCTTTTGTTATTTAATTTTTTACAGCATTTAGCAGACCGCCTTTACAAACAGGAATGACTTACAACTGAGACATTACAAGGTACACCCCACGCACCAGAGACAGCCCTCCACCCTTTGGTGTTGCCTTTGGTTAGCTTATCACAGACAGGTGATTTTAGTAAAGCTTCTAGTGACAACTGTTTAAAAACTTTGTCTAAATAACGTTTACATTTTGAATTATTAAATGGATTGCAGGGCAGATACTTTACCTGTCTGAACTGGTTATTTAGAGTGGTAATAAAATTTTATTTGGGATCAGGTGGGTTGTTCCACACAGTTGAGGCAGGGTTTGATTTAGGCTGCTGGAAGAGTGCCAGGTATGCTTACTGGAGTGGACTGTTAGACTATTGTTCCTGCACTGTGCACACTGAGCTCTTCAATACCACTTAGATGTGTAATTAGAGTGTTGGGAAGTTGTCCTTTTCTTGGCCTTTGCTGCTTTGTTTTAGTTTTTTTTGTTTGTTCAATTATTTTTAATATTTTTTTTATCACTGTTGTTTCATCATCGCTTCATATTCCTCCAAATTGATGCCACATCTTGATATAGTTAACATAAGGTTTTTTCACACAGATTAGAAGTGGCATTTGTGAACAAAACCCCATATTGCAGTGCTTAATGATTTTTTTCCCAAATAATCCATTGACCATGTGGTTATATCAGCTATCGATGAATAATGGTTCTTGATGCTATGCCAGTTGAAGGGTCAGATATTATTGTTCTTCAGTATAGGTTTGTGCCCTTGCCTTTTGTATTTAATACAAGGACAAATACATTAATATATATCATTTGGCTTTTAATTGACGGCATTTAGCAGACATTTACGGCATTTAGCAGGCGCCCGTATCCAGAGGAACTTACAATTGATACAGTCTTACAATCCAAGCAGTTGTAGGTGAAGGGTCATCTGTGGCAGCTTGGCAGAGGCGGGAATTGAATCCTGGGCCTCCTAGTCCAGAGTCCAGTACCTTAACCACAAGGCTACCACAGTCCCAACATATCTTATTAAAATGTAAACATTTTAATGATGACAGGGATAAACCAAGAACTGGATAAGGCAGGGGATCGATGTGTCTGATAACTTTTTGTTTTTATTAAAATTAAATAACCATATTTTCTTGTAGGATATATATATATATATACAACATAAATACAAATGTTTATATTTGACCAGCAAAATTATTTTCTGTTGAAGTATTTCACAGAACCTATAAAGGAGTATCTGAGTTTCTTGTCGACATCCTTGTTAAGAAGTTTCTTCACTACCAAGCCACTAGATAGTAAAACAAATGCATATAGAAGATATTGGCTGTAATGGGTTACGTTTTATATTCAAACCATATCTCAAAAGCAACCTTTACCTGTCAATAGAATGCAGGTATTAAGTATAATAAAGGTCCCCCCCGCCCAGATTTATCTATGATTGAATCTATACTTACAGGACAACTTAAAAAGATTTATGATCATTAAAATGTCCAAAACCAGCACATACCCAAGTTTGTTTCTTGCAGAAGTGAACTTCTTTTCATTTAGAAAACAATTGATAACCAAACTTAAAACTGTGTACTTAACAGATCATTTAAAGACACTAAGGAAAAAAATGCCTTTAAATAGCCTTTAAGCATTTAGCTTATGCTAGAGTTAATGGGTTGATGCTGTTAATTAGAGAGAAATAATGAACAATGAGTGTGGTGCTCAGGTAATACCAGTCCACTAGTCGATCAACAAATCCACATTACAAAAACACTGACCGAATATGTGTATAATTCACATCACAAATTCAATGCCATTAGTAATTGCTGACCTGTTATGGTCAATAATATTACAATACAGTAACCGAAGTGGTTTGAAAATGGCTTTGCGTAATGTTTGTTTGTGTGGATGAGCCACACCCTCCCTTCCTTCCTGGAACAAAGCACGTGCACTGAAACTACAGCACGTGTTTTGAGTTTTTGGTGAAAGTAACTAAAAACATGCAGTCTGTACATACCTGTGCTGCCATGAAAGAAAGATCCATTTTTGCCTGCGAGTTTTTTCTCAGTTTATCTGTGAGGAAATAAAACAATGTGCCTATATATCCAAACAGACTTACACATCCATGAGCACCGAGTTCGAACTGAGGAAATAAAGTACACTCAGCAACTACAGAAACTACTAACCAGTAATAAGCGTTCACTGATCTACAAGCATATACCAAAATGGAAGAACTCAAGACACTGAGTCAGAAGCATCTGAGTGCACAGACTCCCTCTCTTCTGTCTCTCTCTGCTCCTTCTTGCTCTCTTCTCTAATATTTAAGTTGATGCATTACTGGCATCGCTCTAGCTCTATTGCACCCTCTCTCTCTCTTTCTCTTCTCTTCTTCTTTCTCTTCTCTTCTTCTTTCTCTTCTCTTCTTCTTTCTCTTTTCTTCTCCTTTCTCTTCTCTTCTCCTTTCTCTTCTCTTCTCCTTTCTCTTCTCTTCTCCTTTCTCTTTCTCTTTTCTTCTCCTTTCTCTTCTCTTCTCCTTTCTCTTTTCTTCTCCTTTCTCTTCTCTTCTCCTTTCTCTTTCTCTTCTCTTCTCCTTTCTCTTTCTCTTCTCTTCTCCTTTCTCCCTTCTCTTTCTCTTCTCTTCTCCTTTCTCTTTCTTTCTCCTTTCTCTTTCTCTTCTCTTCTTAGTACTCTTCTCCGTACTCTTCTCCGTACTCTTCTCCTCTCTCTTCACCTCTTTCTTCTCTTCTCCTTTCTCTTCACCTCTCTTCTCTTCTCTTCTCTTCTCCTTTCTCTTCTCTTCTCTTTTCCTTTCTCTTCTCCTTTCTCTTCACCTCTCTCTTCTCTTCTCTTCTCCTGTCTCTTCTCTTCTCTTCTCTTCTCTTCTCTTCTCTTCTCTTCTCTTCTCTTCTCTTCTCTTCTCTTCTCTTCTCTTCATAGGTTGAATGCTTTTGCCCAAGAAATGTTTTCGCTAACAATTTTCATTGCACATAAATTGCATACACAGGCAATTTAGTCAGACATATGCGTCATCAACCATTTTCAGTATTTACAATGAAATTTTTTTCTGTTTTGTATGCTAATAATAATAAGATTCTATACTGTAAAAAAACACTTGGACTGACGGGGATAGTTTTTAAAAATACTGTTTGTGTCAGAGAGAGGTTTTTAAGTAACAAGATGGATAACAGGTAGCGAGAGATGGTACAAATGATTTTGTCACGAAAACTAGGGTCAATAGCACTACCACAGGAGTTTGGACATTTATATAGTAGCGCTGACATCGCATCACTGATTCAAAATTCACCGTTTTAATTGGTAGATTTGAAACTAAACTGGTTGATTTGTTTGTTATAATAGTCCAATGGCTTGCATTTCGGCTTGGGTGTACTGCATCTCTTTTGTAGTAATAACCAGTGATTGTGATTTTTCGTAATTTTCCCTGGAATTGCCTGACAGCTAAGACATGCTAAAGCATAAAAAAAGATTTTATTGAAAAGCTCACAAAAATGTAAATGAAATTTTTGGGTCCAGTTGTCGACAATATGCCTTATATGGTCACTATACCATTGCTTAAACAGCAAATATAATGTTGTCCCAAGATTTTTACACTTCATGCTATACATTCTGTGAGTCTGTCAGGAATTTTGGCATTAAGTAAAAATAAATCTTATTGTTAACTGTGAGAATTGTAAACTAACCAAAAATATGCAGTCAAATGCAATCAGAAAATGTCTGACAGTGATTTCATTTGGTATCATGGTAAACAGTATAACCATTTGTTTATTAATAATAAGTAATACCTGAAGTAAGGTATTACAGAGTAAGAAGGTCAATTTCTATAGGAGTAAACACACATATTAAAATGATGTATTAGGTGGTACTTTATACCATCAACTGCAGTATATGGTTTGTTTCAAGTATAAATCGTTTGCTATTGTCACACTAAATTTCTGTTATAGGTTGCAAATTCTGTTTTATAGAGCATACATGCAACAGAGCCAACTGTTAGCAAGCCAAGTTAACTTGACATTTAAAGTAAATAAGCAAAATTATAAAAGACATACCACCATTTGACATGCACCATGTGAAATAATTTAGTGTAATATTTTGTCTCATTTGTTTGTGTTCTCCAGTTGGATCTATTTGGATTAGATGCCTTTAAGGTCGTATGCCATATTTATAAGGGTTCACTTACATTGCATACATTTACATTGCAGCAGTAAGCACATGATGTAAGCTACATTATGATCTGTTATGCACGGAAAAGTCCCTTTGGAAATCAACTTAATCAAAGCAGCCCTGCTGTTGACAATGTAAATGTAAACCCGAAACAACATTTGGAATGTAAAATTTAATTAGACCATGAGATGCAAAACCACTGATTTACTGCCAAATCCCGCTGAGATTAATCTGATTTTGAAACCATTAGTGCGATTTTCGAAAACAAAAACTAGTTTGAAATGCTAAAGCAGAACTGCATCAATCAAAAAACGTGTGACTACATTTAGATTGGTATGACACTATCTCTGAAAGTTACTGCACTGGAAAAATCAGGTGTAGGCAGCACAGTGGTCCTGTGCTCACAGTTCCAGCATCCCCAGTTCAATCCCAACCTCAACCTCCACATGTGTGGCGCTTGCATGTTTTTGCTGTGGCTGTGTGGGTATTCTCTAGGTGCTCTGATTTCCTCCCACAGTCTCAAGGGAAGAATGCTTAATTTGTTACGCTAAGGCCTTAACTTCTGTATTTTTAATTCTTCGCTGTTTATAATATCAAGTACTAAATGTTGTATATTAATAAAGCCAGTGCCTCAGAAATGGTTGAATTATGCAATAGCTAATTTTGGACTGGCCTTTGAACACAAGGAGTTGGATATGTTATTTTTCAAGTGCGGGGTAATAAAGCTTAGTCCTAAAAGCCTCTGTATGATCACTACATGTCAGATCCCTTTGCCCTTTAATGCATAAAAACATCTTACCCTGCACTCCGTAGAGTAAAAGGTTCACTGGATAGTTTGTTGCTTCAATCATCTCTCATTAGAATGACTATTTTTCTAGTAGGGAAAAGCATTTATAAGCTTTGCCTAAAGTAAGTTTTAAGTACAGTGTACATTTAAACTTATGATTTAAATGAGAGAGACTCTACTCCCTGGATTCCCTCCAGACAAAAAAGCAGCAAACACAGCAGACTGAGTGCTTCGTCCACCACGACTGCCCTCAAGTGCCATTTGTCATCATACAAAAGGGAACTGCATGCTGAGGAATAAGAAACAGTACCTCGTCCAATATATCTCCAGCAGTGTATGACATTTCTGTTTTCCTGAATTTTTTAAATGTGCACTTAATAATACAAACCTACATTAACCTTTAAAAATGAATGTAATGAAATCCAAGGGAAAAGCTTAGCCTTTATGAAAAACTTCTTTAATTATTGTTTTGAGTTTAGGCAACAAGGGACTGGTCAAATGTCAACAATTCAGGTAGTCATCAATCTTGATCTGGTTTAGTGGTTTTGTGCTCTGCACTCGAGATGAAAGGGTCATCCATTTAATTTGCAGGCAAAACACCAAGGGATTTAAACTGTCCAAAAGGCCTGCCAGATTCCTACGACTCCAAGAAACCACTATCATATTGTTTAAAAAGACATGCACTTTAGCTGTAATATGAATAAAATGAATTAACATTAATGTGGTAAAGGGCTGTGCTATTGCCTGTAGTCGAACAGATATATACACAAATATACGTGACTATGTTTGGATACAGGGTTTTGAATTAGACCAAGTACTGCTTTGTTGATATTTCACTTTAAAAAATTTAGTACAAAAAATATCAAATAATATACAAAATATATTTATATATTTTTCATGTTTAACCTTGGTTTTCATTTGTCAGGGTAAGAGGGGACCGTTATCATCCCCAGAGAACAGGAGACAGAAATGTATTCATACTCGGGATCACAGGTTTGGATAGGTCACGGTAGCAGTTCTGGGGGATGATCCCTATTTTGGCATCTTCTCTAATATACAGACAGTTAGGTCTACTTGTACACCTGACTTGGTGGGAAGGCACCACAGAGAAACAAACTTGGGTCCCTGGGTGGGAGGCTAGCAAATTAGACTCATGAGTCACGCGGAACACTGCACCTATCTTTTTGTAAAGAAAATTTCCATTTATGTCTTACCAGTCAGTACAGTAAAAACTAAATTAAATTATCTCATGAAAGAATCGTTGCACTAGGAAAAAGACACTACAGAATGTAAGAAAACTAGGAATTGTGTGATTATAGACATACAAAAGACTTCAGACACACCTACCAATCTGTCATTTCATGCTTCAGTGAATCAGCCCTAAAATAACAGTACTGCACTGCATATGTTACTGTCTGCTACTATATAAATACCACTGGGAACATTGTGTTCTGCTGCACTTTTATGTAAACTGACTATAAATGCCAAAAGTTCAGAATTAGACTAATGTTAGATTAATAGTAGAATTTCTACAAGTTTTTACATATATAAATACTAATAACAGTGTATAGTATCTATATTATCATTGTCTATAACCACTTTTTAACCTGGTGGGTGTCTTCTGGTAGTCAGGCAGGAATACACCTAATGGCTTCCAGTGCAGTGCATGGGATCACAAACCTCCTTTTTCACACAGACTTCTGAACAAGAACTAGTTAATATGGGCAATACCTGGAATGAATTTGCACATGAGCGGTATCCAGACTACAAATCTACAAAAGAGGGGTACTGCAGAAAAGATTTGGGAACCACTGTATAACGTTCTGTACCATTGTGTGTTCTTGAAATATTTGTAATACTGTATATTGACCTACATAAGCTTTATATATGCACTAAATTAACACATCTAACCCATAAGCATGGATTCTGCTTGCAAACAGAGAATACAATTAGAGCTGAGTACATGGAAGAATCTCATCTAAATAATTCAGAGAGTACCTAAAATAGAAAACCACATCTGTAGTCCACCTCTCAAGTACTTAGCATGGTGTCATTTGGCTGTTGTGAGTAGTTATAGGATGCGTTAAGCCTGAATGCAAAATTTGCACAGGTTCATAAGACCAGCTGAGCGGTACCAACATTTCCTTTACAAAATATAACAAAAGGGGTGGCATTGTTTCACATTTACTTCCAGTGTTAAATGCAGATCTGTAAGGGGTATTATTGATTCAGTGCTTCCTTATCAGTCAGTGGCTTAATGCAGGTAGGGTAATTAAATTATCATGTGACCTAGCCGAACAGAGCAATCCTCTTGGCAAGGTCAGTCATAGCAGGTTCCTAAAAGGATGTCAGTATTTATTTGCTGATATAATTCAGAGAAAGTCAGCAGGCCTCATCAGACACTGAAATAATCACTCAACACTGCAACAGACTGGATAGAAATAACTATGGAGGATAATATATGTAATATATGTATTCTGAAAAAAATTCAATATGGTCTACAAAGCATAAAATAAAAATTTAATTTAGTTTTTCAGACTTGAAGTAAAAAAAAATAAAATAAAAATGACTTCCCTAAGAATTGCCTTTGCGTGTAACACTGATGATGATACATCAGCAATTAGCCATAACAAATGAAAATTAGATAAATGTAGACACAATTATGTCCACTAGAGGACAGCAGAAAGTAATGTTTTGAACAAAGTCATTTGGTTTGCATTAAGGAGTTTTATTGTACATGAAAATGAACCACTTAAATTTAATTTAGTCATCTAGCAGAGTGACTTACAACAGATAGAAACTTACAATCCATGCAATTGTGGTTAAGAGCCTTGCTCAGGGACCCAACAGGAGCAACGTAACAAAATTGGAATTTGGAACTGGCCATAGCCCAATACCTAAACCGGTAAGCCAAACTAGATTAACTATATACTTATGCTGTGTTGTGGGATCAAATCTAACCGCTCCAGAAGCCCAGGCTTTAGGTCACTGGTACGTCCAAAATAGAAATGCCAGTGTTGGTGTATGCGTGTGCTTCAGCAACATTGTTCCCATAAAAACCTCCAGGAATGGATGCTGATTTAAACTGATGTTTCATTATGGAATTGGGGACATTGTTTGCTTAATGATTACTGATCATTAACCACGCTGTAACCACAGTTATCTTGTTTTTTTTTTTTAAAGGAAAGTTGCAATTTCTGTAAAACAAATCAAAAAACATTCAAAACAAAATAAAAATCCAACAACAATTTTGTTTAGGTTTGTGATACCGTTGAATGTTTAAAGTCAATCATTGAACACCATTTTAAATAAACCACTGCAAAATGCCTGCAAAATGTTAGAAATTCTTGTAAAAACATTTGGGACCCCTAGTTAAATTGCATGTATTGTTTATCATCTAAAGAAATAGAAGCTTACCTCTACAGTGAATAAACTTTGATATGCAAAACACACATTTATTAATCAATTAACAAGACAATGACATTTAAAAACCATACAAATCACTAGAACATTTGGAAAGATACCCAAATATAAGTCTCAAAAATGTTTAATGCTCTACATTTTTTGGTCATCATTGTTTTTTGATGAACGTCATAAAATTTTCATACTAAAGGTAAATACACAGAACTCCATTAAACAAATGAAACAAAAATATTGTAACAGGGCATTGACTTGATGATTATTGAATACAATTATCCTGTATAAGATATTTGTGAGTTGAAAAAATATGTGAAACTTTCAGTATCTGGTGTGACCCCCTCTTGGGCATCACTAACTGCAAGTCAATGTTTAAAATTGATCAGTCCTGCACACTGGTAGTATTTTTGCCCATTCCTAGAACAGCTCTCGCTTATTCCATATTAATATAATATAATACAATATGTATTGTATTGTGTTCACTATTCTGTAAATTAAATATATCAAAATATTTTCTGTAATATAATTATAATTCTCTATTTATTATACTCACCATAATGTATTCTCTCTATAGACTATAGTTATTATAAGTTATATTTTATTATAATATATTTGACTTATTATGCTCTTTTTTATGTTGTCTATTTAGATTATTTTATTTAAGTTCTGAGAACTATTATTTAATGATTTCAGTAAATCAAATTAACTGATAATATTAGAGGTACACATACTTATGCACGCTCACATTTACTCATTAAGCAGACACACATATGCAGTGTAACTTAAGTGATAACATCATTCTAAGTAATTTAGTTTAAGGGCCTTGCTCAAAGACCCAACAGTGGCAGAGTGGCAGATTTGAACTATGGATTCTAAACCTAAATTAAGCATGAAGCCATCAAAGTCCCATAATGTCACCAACAGATATGTCAGTCATTTTCCTAAAAAATATTTTTTTTTTGTATTTATTGAATTCGGTTGACTTTATCTACTATAAATTTGATGCTGTTTTAGGTCAGGATTATGCAGAAATCTAAAACAAATTCTGTAGGGTTCACAAACTTTTAGTCACCACTATATTTGTATAACACTGTTTATAGCAGATATAGTCTCAAAGCAGATCGGAGTCAAAAATGCCAGTGGAAAGGAAAACCTCCCTGATACCAAGCCATAAGAGGGTGAACAATAGGATTCATTAATAAACAGCAGACAGTAGGAATGGAGATTCAGAATCTTCTATCCAGAAGGTTAAACGGGACCATTTCCAGGGCATGGCCAGGGTCACTGTTGCTTTGCCCAGCCATCTCAGCCTCAGACATAACCAATCATGTTTGAAGGTTCTAAGGCTAAATCTCAGGCCCCTGCAGTGGCGATCTAGCACTCAGACTCTACATTTGTTCTCTCATTCACGGGAGAGCAAGGACCTTCCATCGACAATCCATCGTAGGGCACGCTCACTTACACACTCAGCCACTCACTCGCACACTAGGGGCACTGAAGAGACACCAATTAGCCCAAATATCTTTGTGGGAGGAAACCGGAATGCCCAGAGTAAACCTAGAAAACCTCGAACACTGCGTGAGCAAACCCAGAACCTTCTTGCTCTGAGTCGACGGTGCTGCCCACTGTGCCACCCTAGACTGTACCTTTCACTACTATATCAATATCTGAGTATTTGGTGCACAGGATGCTATTTTCTCTTAGCTGTTAATACTGGCACAGCTTATTTAGTATATCTGCTGTGAATAAGGAAATATGAATCACTATAAACAATTCATACGTTATAATTAAATGCACAGCAGTAAGAGCATTAAATTACCAGTAGATGGCATCAAGTTTCACATCATTTTTATTCTTTGCTATGCTGTTTTTATTTTCCTTTGAGACTCTTCTTAATTGTTGGTGCCAGAGATGCCTGGGCTGACTACATTCTCCCTGAAGGCCGTGAAATGCTTTTGAGGGTTCAAAATAAGATAAGCTCTTAGTTCTTTGTGTCTTTGCATGTCCCTACACCACCACCGCACCACTAACCCTGACATATGGAAAAGCAGGATTTCCTTTGGAACTATTTGGAACCATACAGCAGCTTCCACATCGAGTGAAAATCATTTCAGCTCTCCACTGAATTCAAGAGAATATGTTTCATTAAGATACATGGCTATGGACATATGGAGTAATTTAATATAATACATAATATTGTATTATATTACAGTAAACAAAGAAAAAAATGTAGACTTGTTCAAAGAAGCTTCCATTAGTTCAGGTAAAAGTTGGTCCTAGAGAAAGGCATCCATGTTCACAATTACACATCATTATGAACCCTGCAAAGAGGTGAACTCTGTCAAAAGGGTAGCTTGTTCTTCCTGGGCTCTGTAATTATTTAATCGAGGTACACTGCAGGTCATAGAACTTGCTGTGCTTTTTGCTCTGGAGGCTTTGATTGAACCCTAAAGAAGAAAAACACTTACCCTCCATTGATTTTTTCGCTCGTAGAGGCACTCCAGCTAAGAGGTATACAAGCTGATCTTGTGTGGTGAACTGATGTCGTCGTGAATCTTGCTTTGCTAATGTCATCTCCTGCCAGTAATCATCTTGTGTATACAAAATCATCATGTCTAATAGACTGAAGAGTTTTCTGTGAGGCTTGTTTGAAGCCAGGTGGACAGAGCTTCCCATTGGAGAATAATATCCCAAAAATCTGTTTATTACCCGTGTAGTTTCTCCTAGACAACTGTGATATCAATGGATACGAAAAATGAAACCCTCACATTTTTCACTCTTTAGTTTTGGCAGAGATCTCAATAAATACACTCTTTGCGTTTCAATCTGCCAGCATCACGCCAGCAACGAGAAGCTCATTGACAGATTCTCAAGTTTTTCTGCTGCTGAAACAAAATTAACTCACAAAATGAACTTAAACATTTATTTTCGACTCCAACACTTCCACAATACATTTCTATATAACTTGTTCTTATTCTGAATTTGTATAGATAACCCCTACTATACTTATTAACATTGATAACATAGACACATACACACACACTGGTCACTTTATCAGATACACCTCGTTTCTACACATATTGTCCTTTTTATCACTTCCACTTACCATTATAGAATGCACTTTGTAGTTCTACATTTACATACTGTAATTCATCTGTTCATATACATAGTTTGTTAGTCCCCTTTACTTTGATCTCTAATGGTCAGGACCCCCACAGGACCTTCCTATATCAGGTACTATTTGGGTGGTGGAGCATTCTAAGCACTGCAGTGACACTGGCTTTTCAAGGTGGTGTGTTGGTGTGTTGAGCTGGTATGAGTGGATAAGTCACAGAAGCAGTGCTGATGGCATTTTTAAACATCTCACTGCTGTCACTGCTGGACTAATGCTTGAGTAATTTCCGCCAACCAAACATTTTTAGCCACCAGCATCCTGTGAGTGGATGACTGACAAAAACTGCAACAACAGATGAGCTTCTCTCTCAGACTAAGACACCGCAAACACAAAATAGTACCCGATCCTGTACTCTGGTCATTAGAGAACAAAGAAAGGGGAATAACAAAGTATGTAGAGAAACAGATGGACTACATTATATAACTGAGAAACTAAAAAATCTATATGGTAAGTGCAACTGGTAAAATAAACCAAGAGTGTATAAACAAGCCTAAAAATGTGACCTGTAGTGCATATTTATATTCAATGTTTTTTAGTTTAATTTCAATCATCGCTCAACCAAAACCCAATTTTTTGTTCAAGCTTAGTTATCTTTTCTAGTACAGGAGGCCCCCTGTATCACAGATACTCAAGTCCCTTGTATGTACAGTATGATATAGTATTTGCACATAATTTAACACATCCTCTATGTATATTTTAATTCACTATGTGAACGATGTGTACTTTAATTCACTATTTACTTGAACAGTCAATAAGATGGGAGCTGAACAGAACTACAGCAGGTTAGATGTATATTATTTGGCGAGTTGAAGCTGTTTATGTGACTTGGAATTAAGGGCTGAAAACAGCACTTCCTGGGCACTTCAATCGGACGAATAGTATAGGATGAAGATCAACTTCGGAACACTGCAGCTTCAGAACTTTTTGAATCACCTAGATTAAAAAATTAGTAGTGTGACTGTAAGCCTATACGAGGAACTGTGCATTACTGTGTTTGTTCCCGACCATTTTCCAATCGGGGTAAAAGACCTTAGTGCTTTTGCTGACATTGCAGGCTCTGTAGAATGAGCTGGGCGGGGTTTAACTCCAGGAGCCAATGATTGCCTAGATCACGCCCCACCGTCAAATCGGTCCAAATGTCAAAAGCAAAAAACTTTTTGAAGCAAAAGCGAGACTGATGTTGTGTAAGAACAGAAGCTGTTCTACATGTTCTGATGCAAGTGTGTTCGATTATCGATTATTGACACTTGTTAATCGATTCAGAATTGTTAACGTCTGAATCACGATACATCAACCCCCCCAAATATGTGTGTGTGTGTGTGTGTGTGTGTGTGTGTGTGTGTCTGTGTGTGTGTGTCTGTGTGTGTGTGTCTGTGTGTGTGT